>BPLR01021683.1:0-39109 GCA_021605095.1 Caerostris extrusa | reverse complement strand
ATATTTTCATTATGTGATACAAAATCAAGCCATCGAATAGAATCTGGTGAGTATCTGATATCGTTGACGTAATTCATGAATAGGAACCATGGCTATAGTGTTAGGTGTGACATGGAGACTACGGAACACAGCCATACATGCAGAGGCTATGGTCACGTACCTTGAAAAAAACAGTAGAATAATAACTAATTTTTTTTTTCTTTTTAAAAAGTACTTACTGAAAAGGATCTACTTGTGTAATCTTCTGAAATTGACAGCGGGAATTTTAAACAACATCTCCTTAAAAATGTCGACATCCGATCTGTAAAAAAATAATAATATATTGAATATTGTGTAAAAAATTTCTACCCTTATAATTTAAATAACACTAATATACCTGCAGTAAATCACCATTTCTTCTTGGAAATTGAACGTCTTATTTTTTTGATCTTCGTACCAAATTAAAAACTTTTCACGAACGGCTGGTCCCATAGAATCAGGACTGTCAAAATCTGGCTTCAGGAAAGGTCTTTCGAATTTGTTTTGTTTAATATTAAAAAGATGAGGAAAGTAGCCTTTCCCTCAGCTCTTTAAACCAAAAACAATCCGGGATCTTTGACAGAGGCATGGGCAGGAAATCTCAATGAATCTGTGATTCGTATCTTCAAGGATGGATGGAGAATGGACATAATTAATCCTCCATTTGGTATGACATCTGAGTCATTCCTTTTTTTGTTTTAAAAATCCATGCCATGATGAATTGTCCATCAAAGCTATAATAGAGGGGAAACAATTAGAAAAGATAAAAAAAAGTAATAGAGATTTAAAAAAAACCACAACAACTAGTGCTTACCCTTTCATATTATGCGCAATTGCTGTAAAACCTTTATGTTCTGAGTAAACAGCCATGCACAAAAAGTTTTCACAAGCTGAATAACCATTAAACATTTTTTTCAGTCCCATCTGCATATTGGGCCAGTGCAAAATTTACAATATGCTCACCAGATGATTGATCCGTTTCAAAATCGAAAATAAGACGTACATTCGGGCGTTTCGGTGAAATTTTTAGATAACAAAAATGTTCTGTGTCAATCGCGTATTGATTACATGACGGACACTTTGTTGTTCCACAGCGATGCAATTCTTGGCGGCACTCATTTCTTTTTAATCACTTCGCAGCACATTCTGCATATAGGAAGGTGGAAGTATGGTTATAGTACCTATTTTCAAAATTTATACATGTGATTCTTAATACCAAAAATTTGAAACGGAAGACTGTGTATTCTTCTAGTTCTTACCACTTTTTAGATTTGTTTACGTTAATAAACGCTTGACTTCTTGTTTTAAATTAAAATCTTAGTAACTTCCACCTACCTTAAACCTCCACCTACTACTAGCTCCCTGTGGCGTTCAGGAAATGGTCAGTAGGCCTCGAGACTCCGACCACAGAGAGGAAGTGCAGCACAACCACGATCTTCTGTTGAGAAGCATTTAGTTTACACCCTCATCCCGAGAGGAAATATATTTAACGCAACCCCTGCATATAAGGTGGCCTATAGACTCACCCCTTTCGCGCACTTTGCATTTACCTGAGTATCAGGTTTTCGGCTTAGAAATGAAATCTTTCAGGAATCTATAGTTATATGTATTTATGTTAAATGTGTTAAATATTATATGTCTCTAATTGTATATGTGTGGTGTTTGTGCGTGTGTAAATAAAGCTGTCAGTTCTCCAACCTGTGTCTCATGTATATCAACCTCAACTACACCCAGTTACAATCCAGGTGCACAACCTGTACACTAACAGGTCCTTTATAAATAATTTACATTCATTTTTAAGTTATCTGGCTCCCATCTATTGATAGATATATGCAACTTTAAATTTTAAAAACTAAAATTGATTAGTTAAATTTAATTACTGAATTAATATTTGAAAAACTGTATTGACATCCAGTGTCATCCTCTACAAAATTCAAAAAAAAAGTATCTGAACTTGAGTGGATGAATAAAAGTATTTTATTAACGATTGGAAATTTGAACAAGATATATATAGGGACAGTGTGAGCTAATAGAAGGAATTGAAAAAAAGAACAGCAATCTCGAATTACAGCAAAATAACAAAAGCAAAACAATAAAAGCGAAAATAATAAAAGCAAATATAATAAAAGCAAATGCATACGATAAAAATAATAAAACAAATATATTAGGCTATATTTCAAATTTAATTAAAAACTTTTTGATCATTTAAAATTAAAAATAACAGGTGTACTGAACAATTTGTAGGTGACACATAGATGACGCCACTAGATTAAATCTATAGGATTTTTAGTGAGCCCAAACCTTCAAAAGACACGTGTATAAATTTGACAGCTGTTGCACACTGAAATTCTAAGCACTTACGAGAACAATTCTATCAGGCAGCTATTTATCACTATTACTTTCTTCAAATTAGGAAATAGAATTCAGCAGGATAGTTTCAAAAGGCCCTCAACTTACGATCATCACAACTTCTTATTTCATCTTCTCATCAGCCGAGTTGTTAAAGGATTGTCTTGAAGAAGTGAATGATCTTACGAAGGGTTCGTGCCATTAATAATAGAAATCAGGATTCACACTCCTTCACTTTTTCTGTGACTGGATGTGACTGACTGAATTTTTTTTTTTTTTTTTTTTTTTTTTTTTTTTTTTTTTTTTTTTTGTATTATCTTCCATTTGCTTAAAAAATTTCAGTTAAATGTAAAAAAAATAATAATAATTACACAGAAGAAAATATATTTTACATGAACAAGTAATAATTTCATTTATGTTAGAAATAAACCTATAAATTAAAACTGCTGAGAAAAGTAAGAAAAATTTTTATTAATTAAAAACCAGGGATCTCCAACTTTCCAGCTTTAGGGCCATACTGTTCACTTCAGTAAGTACCAAGGGCCAAAACCGTTTTAATTTTTTTGCCATTATCTATTTGTTTTATCTTTGCTATACGCTTCTTGCTAAATTAGCTGGTTCAATTACTATTGTGTGTATCTATACGACCGTGACACTTGACGACATCTAGTGGTTAAAAGCGGAAATAGGTAGGTATAACTACCGAGGATAACCTCGATGTTCACTAATTTATATGTAAGTGGGATTCATTTCACTACTTGTTAGTTGTTATGCTTAAGTTAAATTTTCCGCGTATTATGCTTGTCATTGCTTTACCAGCAAGTCAATAAAACCGAGTTATTATCATTCTGGTTTTGTTATCCAACTCATTACAGCAATAATAAGCTATTCGCTGTCGCGGGCCGGATAGATGACACTGGCGGGCCGTAGTTTGGAGACCCTGATTTAAACAATAATTACTTCAACAAATACAACAGTACTGTTTAAATTTCCTCACTAAATATTTCTTCTTCATAAAGTTTCTTCAAGTACTCAAATCATCA
The DNA here is from genome assembly GCA_021605095.1 of Caerostris extrusa. NCBI lineage: Eukaryota > Metazoa > Arthropoda > Arachnida > Araneae > Araneidae > Caerostris > Caerostris extrusa. The sequence goes on along the minus strand of BPLR01021683.1, from coordinate 35,699 downwards.
AGTACCAAGGTGTTCAAATCATCAAGTACCAAGGTGAGTTGGCAATCATCCGAAGTAATTTGTTTTCGAGTCTTAGAATGATTTCCACATTACTTTCCTCTGTAGAGCTCCAAACTGGACTTGCATAAGTGATCATGGGGCGCATGTAACGGATGTAAATAAGCTGTTTGTTATGTGGCGACATGTTGCGAATAAATTTAATAAAGAGGCAGATATCTTTATTAAATTTATTTCGAAGGTTTTTAATATGCTGAGAGTAAGTGAGGTATTTATCTGGCAACTGGTAACTGGCGTACCGATTGAGGAGGGGAAGGTTTTTAGGGAAATACCCTTAAACCTCCACATCGTAATTCATAGATATGTTTAAAATTATAGTTGGCTGCTTAATTAATGTTAGTAAAAAATACGAGATAAAGTTTCAAAATTCAGTTAAAATGGTACTGAAAAAAAAAAAAAATACATAAATGAAAATACTAAAAACAAATAAAAGTAAGATGCAAAATAAAAGAAGTTTAAATTCGGTACAATTAGGGATCAGTTGTCGAGGCCATAACTATTGTAAAAAAGTAAACGGAGTAAAAAACTACAACTCCTAGTGATGTGAAACAAATAAACTGAAAGGGTTATGCTGAAAGGTGGAAGCCATGGGGAAAGATCTGAAAAGTAAATACTTCCCCCAAAAAAAAAAAGGCCAAAATCAGAACCGATTTTTAGTTATTTTTCGTCTTTATATTTTTTATTTTTTTTTTTTATGATTTTATTCCATCCTTTTTTATTTTCCTAACAAAAAAAAAAGGGTAAAAAGCGTATAATAAACACCTAATTATCAAACCTAGATATGTATCAAGAGGATGCCTAGATATTTAAGTTATTTGGAACAAGAGATTGTTGTGTTATAAATAGTGATAGCTGTATTAGTAAATTTCATTTTGGAGAAATGATTGCGTAAAAACAAGTAATATAAAAAAAGAAATTGTAAGTCAATTCCTACTTTTTTTTTCACTATATTGCAGAAAGTCCTTTTTATAAATAATTTTCATTCATTTTTTAAGCTAGAAGAAATTCTCTCTCTCTCTTACATTTTCCATTTTGTTCCCTCCTTGATTTGATTCAGATTAGAACCCAGAATGAAAAAAAGAATCTAAAAAGAAATTTTTTTTTTTTTTCAGCGATCTACACGCTTCTTCACTGACGGTATTTATTCCTAAATTTATATGTGCTTTTAAAAATCTTATATAAGAGAAATTTTTTGTCTCCCATATAAAACTAAAATTAATTAATTTAATTTAATTAATGAATTAATATTTGAAAAACTGTATTGACATCAAGTGCCATCCACTACAAGTTTAAAAAAAAAATTAATTGAACTTAAGTGGATGAATAACAAGTAATATAAAAAAAAATTAAAAGTCAATTCCTTCTTTTTTTTTTTCACTCTATTGCAGAAAGTCCTTTATAAATAATTTTCATTCATTTTTTTTAAGTTTATCTTTCGCCATCTATTGGTAGATATATGCAACTTAAATTTAGAAAAACTAAAATTGATTAATTAAATTTAATTGCTGAATTAATATTTGAAAAACTGTATTAACATCCAGTGTCATCCACTACAAGTTCAAAAAAATGTATCTGAACTTGAGTGGATGAATAAAGAGTATTTTATGAACGATTGAAAATTTTAACAAGATATATATAGAGAGAGTGTGAGCTAATAGAAGGAATTGAAAAAAAAAAAGGACAGCAATCTCGAATTACAGCAAAATAATAAAAGCAAAAAAATAATAAAAAAAATATAATAAAAACAAATATAATAAAAGCAAATACATACGATAAAAATAATAAAAGCAAATATATTAGGTTATATTTCAAATTTAATTAAAAAATTTTTTGATCAGTTAAAATTAAAAAATAGTTATATATAAATGGCAACTTTGTAGCAACGTATTTAAAGGACATACATATGAGTATAGTAACAACAAATTTATATAAAAAAAAATCTTCCGAAATTTTCTTTAATATAACAAACTATGTGCCTCCTTTTTTTTAAATTAAAATTTTTGAAATTTACTGTATATTTATTTCATATTTAAACCTTTTGTATATTTACTAGGTTCAGTGTTAAATTAACCTTTGCCAAAGAGGAAAGTTTGAGGGATAATAAATTGTTCAAAATAGTAAACACTCAAAAATTCTGTAAATGCCTTGCAGATGGTGCTCGAAAGTTTGGATAGATGCAGCTGTGAATATCGCTAGAAAAGTTTATTTATACTGTGCTTTTTTTTTTTTTTTTTTTTTCATACCCAATGAGATTTTGTTTATACATTTGATGTTTTCATGGATGGAGAGAGAGAAAATGTAAGCTGTTGTGTCGCAGCTGGTTTTAAAAGTTTAAGTTTTAAATTTAAAACGGCTGTTAAACGGCTGTTTTCTTAAATTATTCTTTTATTGCAGAACAGATTTGGTCCGTCTTCATTTTGCTGGTTGCTGTTCGCATCGTCATTTTTTTTTATAACCCCATATGGTCGATCAGCGTTTTCCAAAATAAAAAAATATAGTGGCCATTTCCCCAAATACCAAACCTTCAACGGAACACTTTGGTTGAGTTTGATATTAATTTTATTCATCATCATAACTGGCTCGACAGCTCGTTGTGGGCCTTTTGCCTTCTTTAAAAGATCCAGCCAGGCTGCTCTCCTCTTGGCCGTGGACCTCCAGTTTTTGATCTTAATAACATTAAAATCGGGCCAACTCCGTCCCGCCGGAACATTCTATCCGGCCCGCGGATAGAATATTAATTTGCCGATCCGAGCCAAATTAAAAATATATATTTATGTATTATATATCCATCTCCTTTTCTACTTTTGATTAAATATTATTTTTTTTTCCTTTTTTTTCAAAGGACTGATGTAATTTTTACTTTCTATTTTTGTTCTATAAAACATGAATCGACGAAAATAACAAGCACAGACAGCTTTCAATAGGTAAAGTGTTTAAAAGTGGAAGTTCTATGTTAATTATAGCTGTAGATTGGCCAACAAGCGTTATCTCTTTCTCGGGAGCAGACATATGGGAATCCCATATAGGGGGAATTAGACCTCTCGCATGATGTGGCTGACTGCGGGTTTTAGGCTCCAGCCAGCGGCTTTTTTTTTGTCGCGAGTTCTAATATTATTGATTGCGTATGGAAAGATTGCGTACATATAGCATCGTTGCGAATTGTGGTGAAATTATTAAAAGTATAGCGTAGCTAGTGCTTGTTTGGGTTATACGTAAAAATATTAAAAAATAAAGTATATATATATTATTGGTTAATAGTATTATAAATAAATGGCTATTAATATTATAAATATTTTTAAAATTTTAGAACAATTTATCTCGGCCGCCAAACTTTTTTTTTCTTCGATTTTTGCCCCGCGACCGAAAAAGTTTGCCCATCCCTGGTCTAAACAGTCGACCCATCTCTTTTTCGGTCTTACCCTTGGTCGTTGTCCAAAGGGATTGCATTGAAAACTTTCACAGCAGCTCTATAACTTTGGCTGAGCTCTATCACTTCCATTCTCATGAGATGACCGGCCCTTCTCATTCTGTTCATTTTAACAAATTTTAGAATGTCAATATCTCTAAAATGTTTGTAAAGTTCAAAATTGTATCTTCTTCTCAATTTCCATTGTCCTGATACCACCAAAAATAGTTCGTAGCACTTTTCTTTCAAAGATTGCCAACATTTTCTCTTCTCTTGCTGTTAGTGAGCATGTTTCAGATGCATATGTTAATGCTGGTCTTATGAGAGTTTTGTATAGTAAAATTTTAGTTCTTCTTATTAATTTTATTAACAACGTAAAAAAAATAAAAGTTATAAAAATAAGTTATATAATGAAGTTAAATATGTAAGTTAGTTATAAATTTTTTTGTTCCAATGCAGCTGGCAAACACTTAGACAGCTTGGTCTTGAATGCCTTAAGGGAAGCGCTGCACAGACGTTACACACTTTGCATTACCCAGGGGGAGTGTAACTTGAAGATAAGCCACGGACGCGGAGTAACAATGCCCTCGCAACACTCTACAATCCTATTAGGACCAGGACCTACGGCAAAGTGTATTCCGAACCACTACAAAATCAATGGCACCGAGCGCCAGAGCGCTAGACACCGCCATTCAGGTCCAAAATAAGTTGTATAATGAAGTTAAATATATAAAGTTAGTTATAAATATAAGGCATAAAAATATATTCTGTTCTAAAAATATATTAGTTATCTATATAAAAGTTATAAAAATAAATTAATTCACTCTATTAACAAAAACCAACATTTAGGAAGGAAATTTCCCATTGATAAATTTTCCTTAATCTAAAGAATACAGTAACAAAAGAAACTCGATGTATTAAAAAGTTCAGAAAATCGCTAAACACTGCAGTTAAGATAACTGATAGTAAACCTAAAAATACACATTCATTTTTTTTTTTTTTTTTTCGGTTTGGTTTGGTTTGTCGCTCTACGGTCATCTTGTGCACATTTTAGGCTAAACAGACATGGACCTAAAGTTTAAAGTGGATTCCGAACCACTACAAACATCCATGGCGCCGGCGAGACTCGAACACGAAACCTGTGGTACAGAGTTCCAGAGATTATTTTTGGGGTTAATACTAGCTAAAGCAATAACTTTTCTTACTTAAACAATTCCTGCCTATAAGTTTAAATCTAATTTCAAATAAAAACAATACTATACTGTACTACTATACTAAACTACTAAAACCAACTATAGAACAAATGGGAAATGAATTATAATCATTTACTATATCCTCAGACCGTCATTCATAACATAGATAAAAAAAATTTTAAAAACTATTTCAAACAAATTTTGAAGGTACATATTGAGTGCATCAACCAACCTGAAAACAATTCACACTTTCAAATTGATATCAAAGGTTATTTATAAAAATATCATCATCATTGGCGCAACAGCCTAGTGTGGGCCAAAGACCGTCTACCTACTGGTAGATTTCGAGACGAGAGATGTTTTCCTTTTTAGGGGGAGGGTTGTCAGCTCTACGCCCAACAGTCATAGAAGACCGGAATCTAAGGCTTAAAGTGGATTCCTAACCACTACAAACATCTATGGCACCGCTGAGACTCGAACCCGAAACCTGTGATACTGATGGAGCCAGAGCGCTAGCCATTCGGCCATTACAGTCCCATTTATAAAAATATACAATTTTTTAAATAGCCATCCGCCGAAGGCAACGGACCAATTAAATAATTAATACTAGTTAAATTAATTAAATAATTAATACTAGTTAAATTAATTAAATAATTAATACTAGTTAAATTAATTAAATATTTGCACAAAATTGAGGTTTCTTGAATTAAAGAAATAAGATTGCAATTAAAGCAGTAAAGGAAATTTAGAAAAACATCTGTTATGAGAACAATTAAAAGCAGGAGATCCAAAAGCAAAGTTGTCGGTACAATTTAGGTGTTTGTTTCGCGATGCTGCCCCCCTCAAAAAAAAAAAAAATGAAAACGCATAACTAACAAAAAAAAAGTCAATATCAAACAAACAAAGTTATACAGGTGTTAACGATGATGAATGAAGTGGTATATGGGGATGTGAAGCAACAAGGACTATAATCTCCTAATCACTATATATATGAGCAGTTAGTTTTTCCTTATTTTTAATATGTCACTCTCCACGATCGTGTTAGACCGGGACCTACGGTTTAAGGTGGATTCCGAGCCACTACAGGCATCCACGGCACCGCCTGGACTCGAGCCCGAAGCCTGTGGTACCGAGCGCCAGAGCGTAGCCTCTCGGCCTTTCAGGCCCCCCAATAAATGTGTTATGCAGGTTGCAGATCAAAGCAAATAAACATACGGAAAAAAAAAAAAAAGCATAAGAAAAGTAGTTTCAGAAATGTACAACAGATGGCGCCACTACAGTGGCAGAAATTCAAAAACAACACTATTGTAGAAAGAAGAGTTAACAGAATTAAGTTACAGAAGAAGAGAAAACAAAATTTTTAAATAATTAATTGATATCCATTCATTTAAATAACGAGGGGCACATAGCAGCATACAATTAAAAATTAAAGCCGTAGAGAGCAGGTCTGATCAGCATGAATTGATTGGAAAGAGCTCAGGGAACAATCTTTAAGAACGTCCGGTTGTTTGGTTTGTTTGTCGCTCTACGATCATCTTATGCACGCTTTAGGCTAAACAGACCGGGACCTACGGTTTTAAAGGGATTCCGAACCACTACAAACATCCATGGCACCGCCGGGGACTCGAACCCGAAACCTGTGGTACGACCACCAGAGCGCTAGCCACTCGGCCATTCAGGCTCCGTCCGGTTGTAGGAGGAGAATCACTGAGAGAAACCTGTCCGTCTCCATAGTTTCAGTATTTTTTTTAAAAAGTACTAGGTACACTCTTTTTAATTTTTAATTGTACATCTTTGCTTTTAATACATTTTCCATATCTAGTCACTATTGCGAGTTACTAGCCTCGTGGGACCTCATTTCCGGTAATAACATTTTTAAGATGCATCTGATGCAGTTTTCTTTGTATGATAAAAAAAAAAACATAAAAGTAGATAAAGGTGAGGAAAAGTCAGAAAAAATAATGAGAATTCAATGATAGTGGTGAAATATAAAAATCGATCCAGAGTGAAATAATAAATAAAAGTAGAATGATTTGTAAATGCCAGAAAAAATTAACATAATCAATTAGAAGTTAATTTAAAATCATGCATGGTCTCTTAATATGTAATTGGATTTCATATTGTTTCTCGATTGCACTATTTCTGCATAATTCCAGAGTATTACGACGACGATTTGCCAGATTGACGGAGAACCTTGGTTGCTTAGCAACCTCTATCTCCTACTTTTGTGAGTGAGGGAAGTTTCTTAAGCTTTTAAGCCCATTGATTAGATAGAAAAAAAAGTAATACAAGTATATTATTAATTAATTAAAAATTACTTATTCGAATTTTTTATTAATTAATAAAAAAAATTATGCATATATAATTTTTTTATATTATTATAATTTCAAGAAGGTAATAAAAAATTAAAAAATAAATAAATAATAAAAATTTCAGAGTACTAAAGAATTTTATCAAGCTATATTTAAGAAAATCATTTTTAGTGGTGGAATTTTGATCTTGTTTTTGTATTTCAGAATTTCTCATGAAAGAAATATAGACATATATACACTAGATATAATTATCTTTTAGAAACATCACTGCTTAAAAGGAGTTAGATAATAAATAATAATACAATAGAAAAAAAAAACTGAAATCTCCTCGGCAAATTTCAACTTATCATGTGTGAACATTCGAGAACGGATGAATAAACTCTGAATATGGCAATGTTTAATAATGCAAGAGATATATGAAGCAATTGATTGGAATACTACAAGAATGGCCAAATTCAAATAGACGTATGAATATAGCAATGTGGAATAGATCAAGAACTTCATGAAGAATGAATTGTTCAAGAATCTCTAAAAGAATATACAAAAGTAAGATAAATGTCATCGCAAATGAAGAATGAAGTATTCCAAATTCTACAAAAGAATATTTAAACGTTTGGAGATTCTAGTCGTGTAAAAAGAAGAATGAAGTATTCCAAATTCTACAAGAAAGATAACATTCAATAGCCAAAAAGAATACATCAAAGTTTGAATATATTAGTGGTAAATGAAGAACGAAGTATTCCAAATACAATAATAAGAAGCACTATACAGCTCAATAGGCAAGAGAAAATGCCAAAAGTGATAAATTTGAAACTTCAAGAAGAAGGAATTGATCAATGCACTATGAGTACTTATAACCATGGGATATACAAATGTTTAAAATCCCAACCCAAAACAAAAAAGGGCTTCAAACCATTCTACAAAATATTATTCACGAATGAATCATTTCAAGAGTTAAGGGCTACCATTTTTCCGCCGAAATTTGCAAATTTGGAATGGAGCTCATTTGCTTGCTGCACTTTTTGATTGCGCCACGAACCCCTAACCAGGACAAACATCATGATAAAAGATTGAGTGGGGAAAAAAATCTTCAGACTTAACGCAGCTGCAAAATTAAGTTGAAAAAAACGCGAGGCAAGATACCAAACAGGCAGACGATTACAATTTTAATCGATTGCACATTGCACATGGGTGCAGATCTGTCTCCCGTGGCACCTGGTAACACTTTTAAGTGGCTAAAAGATCTGCAACTTGGCATTTTTATTAGATTAATGAACTCTGTTTCAGCATGTTTTGTTGTATTTGTTGTATTATTTTTTGTTGTTGTTGTATGTTTTTTTTTTTCGTTGTTCATTTTTGCTGTAACTGTTCATAATCTGCCTTTGGAAATAAAAAAAAAACATTGCCCATAAGAAAATAAATAGACGAAACAGCATTTGGATGAAGTAATATTTGGCCCTATTAAAAGAAGTGGCTCAGACGCGTCAGTTAAGTGTCTACTATACACATGATTGAATAAACAGGGACATTGAAGTTCCATTATTCAGTTTTACTTTTTCAAGCTTCCTGAATTCTTCAGCGAGTTATTTTCGTGGAGTCAGCATGAACTGGGATGAAAATGACAAAGCGGTGGAATCATAAATGACGTGATAATTTTTTTTTTTTTTTTTTTGAAAGAAGACAGTTATTCATTTAGATATGTGAATTCAGAAACCACAATTATATTCAGTTTTTAACTTAAAATGAAAATAACAGCAATAAACATGTTACAAAAAAGAGCAAGAACCTGTAGAAATAAATAATTTAATTACTTAGTTTTATAATTATTCGAAGAACAAATTTACTTGGATATTTTGGTGTTGGTTTCATATAAAAATGAAATTCTCAGTAGAATTTTATTGAAAATTTACTTTATTAATAAACATTTGTTTTAATAACTGCGACCTTCAATTGTATCTTTTCTCTAGTCCACATCAGATTCATATGAAAAAAGTCCTTTTCTATGGGAGGAGCATGATGAACAGACATAAAATATATTCGGTAATTTTACGAAAGTTCAAATTTCTTTGATAAGAACTTATATATATATATATATTACTGTGTCCAAAAAGTAAGATCAATTTTCAATTTAAAATTCCCGGGCTAATGAAATTTCAATTTTTTCCCCCTCTTTTTAGGTTGCTGGCACTGTCCTTGACATCTGTGTGAAATTTCACGCCAAAATATTCATTATTGTTTGAGTTACGCTTAGCTTTGTGAGACGCTAAAACTGATTCCGGCGAATTTTTGAAATGTCTGAATTAATTGAGCAAAGAACTTGCATTCAATCTTGTTTACGAAACGTATAGAATGTTGCAGAAAGCATTCGGTGATCATTCCTATATCGGAAAGAAATGTTTAGAAGTGGTATAAACAGTTCAAAGAAGGCAGAGAATTCATTGATGACGAAGAGACCTCTGGTCGACCATCCACCTCAACCGACGAAGCTCACGTCCAAAGATTAAAGACTTGATGCTTGCAAACCGTTGATTTACAATTAGAGAACAGGTTGAGGATGTTGAATTTCGAAATTCCATTTTAAAAGATGTTTTGAGCCTCAAACGTGTCAAATGTCGATTGGTACCGAAAAACTGAATGCGCCAGCTCACACTGCATTCATTCTTCGTGAATTTTTTGCTCAAAATGAAACCCATATCGTTCCACAACCACCGTATTCACACCGTGCGACTGCTGGCTATTCCCTAAATTCAAAAGACCACTCCGGGGACGCCGTTTTGAGTCGATTGAAGAGATTCAATATGAATCAGCGCGCGCTTTGAAGGCCATTCCTGTCGATGACTTTTAACATGCATTGAGAATTGGGAAAAAGTTGACATAAGTGCATTGTGTCCGAGGGGGATTGCTTTGAAGGCGATGAAATAAATTTGGAAGAATAAATAAAGAGTTTTGAAAAAAATAATAATTGGCGTTACTTTATGGGCACAGTAGTATACTTATTCCTCAACATGGAACATGGTCGAGACCCATTATATTAAAAACTTAAAATGTTAGAAAAATTATTATTCAGCATTTCCTTATTGCAAATTAGGAGATAAGAACTCTAGCGAGTAGCTCGAATTCATTTTTTTTATGCATGCTGTTTATTTATTTCTGACAAACAGCAAAATCTTAACTCGGTTGGTTATTTAGGCATGAAATAACGATGAATGTTTGTTTCAAGAATAATAAGCTAAAAACACTATCCCTTCTAGATATGCACTCACGAAGTAGTAATGGTTGTTAATAAAAATAATCTAATAAGCATGGGGTGCTCGATATCAATCGTTATAATTTTTCACTAGTTTCATTCCGAAATGCAGAGTTAGTTTAAAAATGTCATACAAAGCACCCCACGCTTTTAGAACAGTGATATTCATTTTCTCGTCAGTCATTTTATTCTTATGTTAACAATTATTTTTTACTTTTTAGTTTAATTAACTCTAAAAGCGTGTTTTTTAGTTTTTTTCAACTATTAACTTATTTTTTACTTTAAACAAACTAAAAAACAAGCTTTATAGTTAAAAAAGCGTGTTTTTAATGTTTTTGAACTATAATATTTAAATGAGGTCCCGATACGGAGGACTTGAACTATAGTTCTTACAATAATGTAATTGTGAGTAAAACAAAGGCTAAATGCGAATAGTCCGTTAAACTGTCCCATGTAGGTCTGAAGTCTTTACTGAATACTTTCATTCTACATGGGTTAAATTGCTCTTCATAAGTTAAAATAAAATCACTCCTCCTGGCGATCCTAATCATGATGAGATAATAAGCTTATCAAAATATTTTTATTGTCGTCTGTCCTTGATAAGTCTCACAACGTTTAAATTAAATCGGATTTATTTAAAGTAGGGGCAAAAATTGAGCCCAAAGAGTCAGTTGCAAACAAACATACAGGTGAAACTAATATAAAAGCGTATTAAAAAGAATCAACTTTTTCATTTTGAAAGATGTTTGTAAATGTTTCTTTGCAGCTTAAATGTGTGTATGAGGAGAAACAGATCTCAGGGGAAAAGTGATGCGCCGATCAAGATGACTTTCAAAGGCTGTGGGTTTAATCACTAATCCTGGCGTGATCCTAATCATGATGAGATAATAAATTTATCAAACTATTTTAGTGTCGTCGGTCCTTGATAAGTCTACAACGTTTAAATGAAATCGATCGCTTAAAGTAGGGCAAAATCGAGCCCAAAGGGTCAGTTACATACATACAAACATACAGGTGAAACTAATAAAAGTGTATTAATAATAATAATTCAAACATACTACACGTACTTTGGCACCGCAGAGGTCTTAAACTTCTATCTTCCGTAGAGAGACATCGCTTACAGAGAAAAACGTTGTTCAGAAACAAACATGGCAAATGAAATGAGGTTCAACCCCCTCAAAGCAAATACACATACAAAAATTAAATTAACAATAAGAGTAAAAGATGGAAAGACAATGTTTTTTATTCTTTTTAATAAATTACTTAAAAAAATATTTAAAAATTTTAAGATTAAAAACAATGTAGCGAGTAAAAGAGAATTACCAATGGGATAGGGTAAACCAACACAAAAGTCAATTATTTTTATGGTTATTATCGAGAATATTTAACATAGCTTCTAATTTATCTAACGGATTATTATTGCACTTTATTAATTGGTTGTAAATATTTTCCATTGCTCCGAGGGAATTAAAAAAGATTTGAATTCGTTTAAGATTAAAAAGGTTTTATTGTGGGGCGTATCATTAATAGGTGGGCTGAAAAGTTCATAGGCTGACCCATATATGGCTCTGCTAGTATTAAATCCATATGGTTTTTAGTTAGCCTAACCTTCAAAAGACACGTGTATAAATTTGACAGCTGTTGCATTATTAATATGCGTTATAGCATTTTTAGTGAAGTAACTTTTGTTAGTTTGAAAAATGGAAAAAAAAAGGAATTTCGTGTGTTAATAAAGCATTACTTTTGGCGAAAAAAATAGTATTGTCCAAAGGCTTGGCTTCTTGATAAACATTATTCGAACTTTGCACCAGGAAAATCAACCGTAGAGGAAGCGTTTTGCTAAATTTAAACGAGGCGAAATGAACACCGAGGACGATGCATGCAGTGGCGCCCCAAAAGTCCGCAAAATAATTTCTGATAACCGTACAGTGAAATTGATTAAGATAGCTACACCCTAAAGATATCAAAGGAACGTGTTGGACATATCGTGAATGAATATTTGATATGCGAAAGCTCTGTTTTTAAAGTGGGTGCCGCACGCGCTCACAATCGACCCAAACCACAAACGAATTGATGATTCTAAAAGCAGTGTTTGGAGCCGTTCAATCGTAATAACTATATCGTTATCATACTAGGTCAACAAAGAAAATTGTTATTTTAGTTACTTTTTATTACATACAAAAAGCTTGAATAAAAAGATATTCAAAATTAAATTTAATGAATTAATTTTTAAGTCAATATTTGAAAAAGAAAATTGTTATTTTAGTTTACATTAACATCATATTAATTAGTTTAATGAATGAATTAATATTTGAAAAACCATCCACTACAAGTTCAAAAATGTATTTGAACTTGAATGGATGAATAAAAAGTATTTTATGAACGATTGAACAAGATATATATAGGAGAGTGTGAGCTAATAGAAGGAATTGAAATTATAAAGGGTAAAAAAAAAAAAAAAAATAAAAAAACAATTTTTTTTTTTTTTTTAATATTGAAGGATATTGCTGAGGAAAAAAGAAAAAAATTTTTCTTTGAAAAAGATGTGCTGGAATGATGAACAAACGAATGAAATAAAAAAAAAAGGACAAAATGGATATTGTAATTAAACAAAAATAATAGACTAATCAAGATGATTTTAAACTTCGATTCCATTTTGAAATTGAGTAAGGATAGCTTGTATCTATCGTTACACTGAGTAAAATCCATACACCACAGCCAAATGGGCCAAACCTCTAAAGCCGCCCGTAGTAACAGCCAATATCCAATAGCCAATAGAGCCAATCTTCAACATCAACAAATTCTTCCAGAAAGACAATTTTCAGTTCCCCGTTTAGCAACAAGTGCACAGACAGAAACATGATAGTAGTCAATGGCCCGCAATAAATCTTCCTTTCAAATGAAGGTCAAGGCTTCTTTTCACCCCCCAGCTGAAAAAAACCTTTCTATCACACATCAACTACTGAAATAGAACTGTCGAATTTATTACTGAGGGTTTTCAAAAAAACAAATATTGCACGGTTGGGGTATTTCTTGATATCTTGATCTAGATCCTATTATGGACTATAATTTTCAAAATTTCTAAATCTTTCCATTCCAAATGCCCTCAGATCCGCAACGAAGCGATTCGACAAATGCCTGTATACCACCCAGGAGTGGCGAGCTCGAAAAAAAAGGGGCATGGATTCTACCGCTGTGTCTTGAGTCTTGCTACGTTAATCAATTCAAGTGAATCTGAGCTGCAATTTTTTGGCTTTAAACTTTAATTAATTGCCACGATGTGCACCTTTTAATCTAAATAATAGCTATCTGGTTTGGTATTGGTCATTTTAATTGTTAATAGTTTTAATTTATTCTATAGCTTGTTTTTACTTGTTAACTTTTTAATGATTTTATTTATATTTTTGGGGGCATCGTCAACGGGACTCTTAATTATACCTATAGCTTTAGTTTTTTTCGGTCTCTTGCTTCTAATTGTTCTCAGAAGCAAGAGTTTTTTTCTTAAATTCTTTATTTTTCTTTTTATTACTACTCTTCAATTTAATCAACTGCATTCGGCATATTTAGCACATTACATTCGGCATATTCAATTAAGCATATTATTTATTCGGCGTATCGGCATATATAACTTCGGCATATTTAGAAACAACTGCTTGAGATGATTGTTAGATTGCAACTCAATTCCACCTGCAAATCTGACCACACTACTTCACAATTTACGTTGAAAGGAAGCATGGTAAAAATATCCAATTCTGTTTGAATGCCACTGAAATCTTGAAATCTGCATTAGAACCCAAAATGCAGTTTTTTCAAGCTATCATAATTTAAGATTCTTTTCATTTACAGAGGGAATTAAATTTAACTCCGGGGAAATGGATAAAAAACAATAATATTAAAATAATAATTTTGAATAAAAATAATACTTAATCAATGTAGAAAAGGAGATGGATGTAATAATATATATTTCTTTTAATTTCCGCTTCGACCGGCAAATTAAAATTCTATCCACGGGCCGGATAGATATTTCCCGAGGCTCCGGAGTTGGCCCGCGGGCCGTAGTTTGCCCATCCCTGGAATAGATGCAACTAAGACATGGTAAAAATATCCAACTCTGTTTGAATAGCACTGAAATCTTGAAATCTGCTTTCGAACTCAAATGATTTGCAAGCCATCTTCATAATTCTTAAACTTCTCTTTATTTACTGAGGGTATTGAATTTAATCTCGAAATGAGACAAGTCGTTCTTAGCTGAATGCCCATAAACAGATTGAGTTTAGTTTAAAAGCTTTTTGAGATGGGCCCAGATATCGTCGATAAATTTTTTTCCTTTGCATCTTGACATTCAAGTTGCTCATATGACAAAAAAAGATCTGTGTAAAATACCAATCTACAGCTATAACTGACAAAGTACTTCCGCTTTTTAACACTTTTTACCGATTGAAAGCTGTTTGTGCTATTGCCGTCGATTTATGTTTTGTAGAACAAAAAAAATAGACAAAGTAAAAAGATCATCAGTCCTTTGAAAAAATGGAGGGAAAAAAAAAATATTAAATCAAAGTAGAAAAGGAGATGAATATATAACATATAAATATATATATATGTCTTTAAGTTTGTCTCGGTCTGGTAAATCAAAGGAATTCTATCCGAGGGCCGGATAGAACTTTCCGGCAGACCCGCGGGCTGTAGTTGCCCATCCTTGACCCAGGGGCCAAATAGCTCCAAAAGAATAAGTCAACCAATCACCCCAGCTGTTGCCCAATAAAGCACGAGGACAGCTTCCTGGTGGGTCTGCATTCCAACCCCATCATCGCGGCTTCCTTTTAGTTTTCCCTTTCTGCCACCACGCACATGTATCAGCAAACTGACTCTGAACCACTTGCCATGAAGGCTAACTGTGAGGTATTATCTCTTTTTGTTACTATTTTTTTTCATATTCTTTTATTTATTTACTTTTTTTAATTATTCATATATATATATATATATTTATATATATATATATATATATACATTTATATATATATATATATATATACATATATAGTGTAGCTGCATTTTATTATATTTTCTCCCTCTTGACCATTCTATCACACTCATTTCCTGAATAGAAGTGCATTTTGTACAGCACTTCGGCCATTTTTACTCAATCTGGTCGTCGACAGCTAAGCTGACTCCTTTTTTTTTTGTTAGGAAAGTAAAAGGATGGAATAAAAAATCATAAAAATAAAAAATATAAAAAATATAAAAATGAAAAAATAACTAAAAATCGGTTCTGATTTTGGCCTTTTTTTTTGGGGATAATTATTTGCTTTACAGATCTTTCATCAGCATAACCCTTTCTGTTCATCTGTTTACACCACAATGAGTTGTAGTATTTACTCTGCTTACTTTTTACAATAGTTATGGCATCGACGACTGATCCCTAATTGTACCGAATTTAAACTTAACTTTAAATTCTTTTTATTTTGCATTTACTTTTATTTATTATTAATATTTTTTATTTTATTTTATTTATTTATTTATTTATTTTGAGTACCACTTAAACTGAATTTTAAAACTTTATCTTGTATTAATCAAGAAGCAGCCAATTAAAATTTAAAGCATATTTATGAATTAAGATGAGGAGGTTTAAGGGTATTTCCCGCTGTTATTACTCCGTTATCGGTATGCCAGTTGCCAACTAAGTTGTTTCATTCATACATCTCCTTTGAAGTACCTGAATGACCGAGTAGCTAGCGCTCTGGCGCTCGGTACCACAGTTTCGGGTTCGAATCCAGGCGATGTCATGGAATCTACTTTAAACTGTATGTAACGGTCTAACATGATTGTAGAGCGTTGCGGGGATACTGTTATCATGTGTCCGTAGCTTATCTCTAAGCTACACGCACCTCCTAGGTAGTGCTAAGTAAGTAATGTCGGCGCAGCGCTTGCATTAAAGCATCAAAGACAATTGTCTAAGTGTTTACCAGCTGCATTAGAGCAAAAAAAAAAAAAAATAAATAAAATAAAAAACCCACTTCATTTGAAATTCGTCTTAAATGTCATCCTTGTTGAGAAAGTGGGAAAATTGGGGCGGTCTTAAAAATAGACTATAGTTCTTCATTCAAATTTATTGTTTGATTTTTAAATTATTTATTCTTATATTTTTCCTTTGATGATTGATTTTATGCATTCCATTTTTCACCTTTCGGATTTAATGTCATTTTTAGTTATATTTTGTACGATAAAATTTTAGATATCTATTTTTGCGCTTAAATGTGTAAAATTGTTGAGCGACTAACCGCAAAGACTGCGCATGCGAGCTGACAGATATATTTTTATAATCAGTAACTTATTTCAAACAGAAAATTTTCACAAGTATATATTTTAATTATCATGAATTCAACAACTATTAATAATTTCTTTTCTTAATCTGGTCATGAATTTACTTGCAATGTATAGATTTTAATGTACTGTTTTTTAAACTTTTAAATAATAGAAAACTACAATTTTTTTTTTACGAAATTTTTGTCCGTCTTTTTATTTGATGGTTAATTGTAGGGCATGAAAACACGGAGAGGTAAGGAGGCAAGGATTTTTTGGCAATCGATAGAAATTGTAAATATCTAAACGAATATTTGGAATAATCACTACCTTTTTTTTTTTTTTTTTTTTTTCGTTTCGTTTTTCAGCTCCGTGGAAATATCGATTTCGTTATACTCAGTATTATTTTATTTTTGTCAATGGATTTTCTGCAGTACGTTTGGTTCCTGCCAGGCGCAACTTTCGTCAACATGTTGTAATGTTGAAATTTCAAAAGGATCGGTTAAATTACATTTTGGGCCTCAAACGCGTCAAATCTCGATGGGTACCGAAAACACTGAATGCGCCAGCTCACACTGCATTGATTCTTCGTGACTTTTTTTCGCCAAAAATGAAACTCATATCGTTCCACAACCACCGTATTCACACCGTGCGACTGCTGGCTATTCCTAAACTCAAAAGACCACTCCGGGGACTCCGTTTTGAATCGATTGAAGAGATTCAACATGAATCGGCAGACGTGATTCAACTTTGAAGGCCATCCTGCCGACGACTTTTTAGCATGCATTGAGGATTGGAAAAAATTTGGCATAGTGCATGTTGTCCCGGAGGGGATTACTTGAAGGCGATGAAATAAATTTGGAAGAATAAACATACAATTTAGAATAAATTGCTTTTAATTAAGAAATAAATCATATCTAATTAATCATATAATGTTTCTTTGCTTTCATCCGTGAGAAAAGTATTAATAACATCCTCATACTTAACTTCTTGAACTATTTGTGTTGCAATGCTTAATAATGCAAGTGCGTTGAGCCTAGCTTGCTAGTTCTCAATTTCTTTTATTAATCAGACAAATTGATTCATTTAATTTGTGTGTCGATGCCTATTTCTTTATATTTTTGTGATTTTCCAAGTTCTAGTATGACCTTTCTAAATTAATCATTTTAATCTTTGAAACACCTCACATTAAATAATAAAGTTTTTGAGTAACCGGACAAAGGTATAATTAAATAGGGTGAATTAATATTTTGTGTTATAATGATGAGCAAATAAACGCGACATTTAGATTTTTTAAGAAAAAATTTGTGAAAAATGTAACGTCAATAGATAAATGCTGTACTTAACGAACATTTTTAGTACCTATTTGTTAGATATTTTAAATTTTATTGCTCAATTAATTTAAAAAATAATTCTACCCTTTAAATATTGACATCTTGACCGTATTCACACCGTAACCACCGTATTCACACCGTGCGACTGCTGGCTATTCTCTAAACTCAAAAGACCACTCCGGGACATCGTTTTAAATCGATTGAAGAGATTCAACGTGAATCGACGAGCGTTTTGAAGGCCATCCCTGCCGATGACTTTTAGCATGCATTGAGAATTGGAATAAAAGTTGGCATAAGTGCATTGTGTCCGGAGGGGATTACTTTGAAGGCGATGAAATAAATTTGGAAGAATAAATAAAGAGCTTTTGAAAAAAAAATAGTGGTCTTACTTTTTGGGCACAGTAGTAGTAGAGTATCCATTTCCTTTAAAGAGTTGACGAAAATTTTGAATTTCAGGCACATTTCAGAAATGTATCAAGGTATTTAAAGAAACATTCTTTTACTATACCCACGCCAAAATATTTTAATAATCAGCCTTTAGTTATCCCGCATACACGAATTTCGCGTGATAAAAATAAATAAAAATAAAAGTGGGAAATGAAACGTGTAGTGATTTCCAAAGTTATAGGATGTTAATTTAACGTAACGTAACGGTAGGTGTTTAGTTGGAGTACCAGGGAGTTCCCCGTACCTCCATATCAATAATTGCTATTAAATTCATAATTATAAAATCCAAAAAGTTAAGCGAAAGAAAAAATATTAAACGAGCCCATGCTCGGAGAGAACTTGCAGTAGTAAAAAGGTTAGTAAAAATGATAAATTTAAAATGATAATTTATAAAAGTATTTAAAATAAAAATTGTGACAATTAAAAAGAGTTGAAAAAAATAACCGTTACGAAATCACGAACACTTCTGGCTGGCTGAAGAGAAAGAAAAAGGAAGGGGGGGAGGGCTGAGTTATAAACAAACAAAACTAAATCGTTTCGAAGTTCGGTGTTTGGGCGACCTTGAAGAAAGAATGATTCCGAAGCTGTCAAAATAAACTACGGTGGTGGAAAATGGTTCTAAACCAGGGGTCTCCAAACTTTTCAGCCTTAGGGTCATACTGTTTACTCCAGTAAGTACCAAGGGCCAAATTCATTTAATTTTTCTGCCATTATCTATAATTTCTAGACTAGTCGCCGAGTGCGATGTTTGATTCAGGATATATACATTCCAAACATCGATATACATACATATGCGATACTCTGTACCCAACATAACTACCGAGGGTAACCGCGGGATGTTCACTAGTTTACAATGTTAATGGGATTCATTTCAATTATTTGTTAGTTGTTATGCTAAAGTTAAATTTCCTGCGTATTACGCTGTCATGAAGCTATACCTAGCATGTCAATAAAACCGAGTTATTATCATTCTGTGTTTTTTTATCCAACTTTTTACAGCAACAATAAACTATTCGTTGTCGCGGGCCGGGCCGTAGTTTGGAGACCCCTGTTCTAAACTAAAAATGGATCTTCTTTTGGAATCCGGAGAATGAAGTTCGCATCAAAACGAGAGAGTGAAACACAGAGCTTTTTCACCCCGGCTCAAAGTGTGACTTCGAACGGAGGTTGAGCTCCGAAGAGCCTCCAATTGAAACGCTACTTGCGCACAATGGGTGGGCATCCGACACAACCTGTAATTAGTGACGGATGTAGGCTTAGGCCAGCGAGGGGCCGGACCTAGGGCGGCAAAAATTTGAAATCGATTTTTTTTTTTTTTTTTCAACTCGTAAGACCGAATTTTAATGCTTCTCTTCTTGCTTTGACAACCTCAAGATGTCAATATTTAAAGGGTAGAATTATTTTTTTAAATTAATTGAGCAATAAAATTTTAAAATATCTAACAAATAGGTACTAAAAAAATTTTCGTTAAGTACAGCATTTATCTATTGACGTTACATTTTTCACAAATTTTTCTTAAAAAATCTAAATGTCGCGTTTATTTGCTCATCATTATAACACAAAATATTAATTCACCCTATTTAATTATACCTTTGTCCGGTTACTCAAAAACTTTATTATTTAATGTGAGGCGTGTTTCAAAGATTAAAATGATTAATTTAGAAAGGTCATACTAGAATTTGGAAAATCACAAAAATATAAAGAAATAGGCATCGACACACAAATTAAATGAATCAATTTGTCTGATTAATAAAAAGAAATTGAGAACTAGCAAGCTAGGCTCAACGCACTTGCATTATTAAGCATTGCAACACAAATAGTTCAAGAAGTTAAGTATGAGGATGTTATTAATACTTTCTCACGGATGAAAGCAAGAAACATTATATGATTAATTAGATATGATTTATTTCTTAATTAAAAGCAATTTATTCTAAATTGTATGTTTATTCTTCCAAATTTATTTCATCGCCTTCAAAGTAATCCCCTCCGGACAACATGCACTTATGCCAAATTTTTTTCCAATCCTCAATGCATGCTAAAAAGTCGTCGGCAGGGATGGCCTTCAAAGTTGAATCACGTCTGCCGATTCATGTTGAATCTCTTCAATCGATTCAAAACGGAGTCCCCGGTGGTCTTTTGAGTTTAGGTAATAGCCAGAAGTCGCACGGTGTGAGTACGGTGATTATGGAACAATATGGTTTTCATTTTTGGCGAAAAGTCACGAAGAATCAATGCGAGTTTTTCGGTACCAATCGAGATTTGACGCGTGGGAATTGACCGATCCTTTTGAAATTCCAACATCATCAGCAAGACCTCTAATTGTAAATAGACGGTTTGCAAGCACGATCATCGAAGGAGAGAAAGGGGGGGGAATGCAGCTTGTGTTGTGATGGAAGTAGGGTGAGAAACGGAAACGGAAGTACCTGTTTCGGAGTACCTATGGGGTAAATATACCCCGAAAACCTCTACATAATCATTAATATAGTTAAACTTACATTATTGAAATTACATCGTGAATTTAGATAAAAAAAAAAAAAGAAAATTTACGCTATTAAGTTAAATAACAAAAAGGAAAAAAATAAGTTAAGTTACTCAGGTACAATTAGGAGTCCGTAACACGTTTCCCCACGGACGGTCAGTGAATTAACGAAAATAAAAATAAATTAAATTAAGAATTTAAAATAAATACGTTAGAAATGAAAACAATAACTTCTTAAGACTTTTAGATAACATTTAGGATTTTTTTTTTTTTTTTTTTTTTTTTTTTTTTTTTTGATAGCCAGTATTTGTGTTAGTTTCGCATATCGTACTAATAAATGAAAATTTAGGGAACCAAATAGACACCTCAGATTTGCAATTTAGCTATTTTGGTCATTTTGAGAATCACGAATTCTTTTCAGACGTCGGAAGGACTCAAACATCGCATCGTAGACAGCTCTATGTCTTTTTCAATTCCCTTCTATTAGCTCACATTCTCCCTATATATATCTTGTTCAAATTTTCAATCATTAATAAAATACTTTTTATTCATTCACTCCAGTTGAAACACATTTTATTAAATTTGTAGTGGATGACACGTGATATTAATACGGTTTTTTTTTTCAATTATTAATTCAGTAATTAAATTTAATTGATTAATTTTAGTTTTATATGGGAAAACAAATTCTCTTATATAAGATATTTAGCAGGATATAAATTTAGGAATAAATACAGTCAGTGGCGAAGCGTGTAGATCGCTGGAAAAAAAATTTCTTTTCAGAATATTTTTCATTCTGGGAATTAAGGAGGGAACAAAATGGAAAATGAAAACGTGTGAATAAATGAGTGAGAGAGATGGAAAGTGTGTATGTGAGAGAGAGAGAATTTTTCTAACTTAAAAAATGAATGAAAATTATTTATAAAGGACTTTTTGCAATATAGTGGAAAAAAAGTAGGAATTGACTTAGTAATAGAATTTTTTTTTTTTATATATTACTTTGTTCTGGAAACTACTAGCACCAGGATCGTGTATAGGAATTGTGCGAATAGCTTCATTGCGAATCTGAGGGCATTTATCATGAAAAAGTTTTTGAAATTTTGAATATGTAATCCATTATCGGTTAAGATCAAGATCTTTATGATTTTTTCCGTCTAACAAACCACGGAGCATTAACTATACTTAGGGTGAGGAGAAGTCTCTGTGGTGATGGCATCCAAACAGAAGAGGAAAAACAAAGCAAGCAGAGTATAAGCTTCAGCCTAGGCCCTCAAGATCAAGAGGGGCCTACATTCAAATTGTTAACAAAATTAAAATTGCACTATTCTAAAAACAGTAAACACTAGATCGAAAATAAAGAGAAATTCTACACATATAACTAATAAACAAAACATAAAAATGTATTGGTTAAGATCAACGTTCGGCTCATATTGGGTCTGTTCGTTTGTATAGAGACTAGATTGCACCGAATGTATAGTTCATACATTCCCCGATTGCTATGGCAAATATTGACATGCCTTATGCTACTGAGCTCTGGTTTGTTCTTGCATAAATAAAGTGCCTGTAAATGTTGTGTGTTATGTTTGATTAGTTATTGTTGCAAGTATTATATATGGTGCTGAGAATAAATGTCCAAATAAGTGTTCTCGACTTTTTTTTATTTATTATCCGTGCCACATTTTTTTTTATAAAAGATTAGTACCCATCACAACATCTTTCCTTTAACACATTGATATATATCACAGTAATGATGTATTTTATTATTATCTCTAGTGTAATTGACAAACTTAAAAATGGGAGGGCCTCACAAGTGGAATAGCCTTGAGCCTCTTTTTCATCTAAATCCGGCGCTGGAAGCAAGCGACGGTTTTCGAAACTGATTGAAAAAGAATTCCTTGACGAGCGGGAGAGCGAAAATAAACAAAAGGACAGAAGGAACGAATAGTTAAATCAATTTCAAGTTCTACTTTCTGTCAGAACTAGGGGTTCGCGGATGGCGAGTCGGGTTACTGAAGCGCCGAGGGGGTTTGTATTGTGTGCCGTGTGGAAAATTTTTTGGAAACCGTTGAAGGATTGGGGTTCATTTAGTGGCCAACTGGACTTCTTACTGCGCACATGTGGGCTTCATAAATTGAGCTTGTTTATTTCAATAGGGTTTCGGAATTGCGGCAGATCAGGGGGATGCGAATGTGTTTATCTTGAATGTGAGGAAGGCAGGTGTCGAGAATGACACTGGTAGAATGAAGCTGGTTTTAATACGCTTTTATTAGTTTCACCTGTATGTTTGTTTATTACTTACTCTTTGGGCTCTATTTTGTCCTACTTTAAACGATCCGATTTAATTTAAACGTTGCAGACTTATCGAGGACCGACGACACTAAAATAGTTTGATAAGTTTATTATCTCATCATGATTACGATGAGTGATTTTTATTTTAACTTATGAAGAGCAATTTAACCCATGTGGAATAAAAGTACCTTAGACATTCAAACCTACGTGGGACAGCGGCACAACGGATAACGCTCCTGATCAGGGGAGATTCCCTGTTCGAATCTGGCTGGCTCGACCTATTCGCATTGAGCCTCTGTTTACTCACAATTAAATTATTGTAAGAACTATAGTTCCAATCCTCCGTACTGGGACCTCATTTAAATATTATAGTTTAAAAAACACGCCTTTAGAGTGAATCAAACTAAAAAGTAAAAATAATTGTTAACATAAGAATAAAATGACTGACGAGAAAATGAATGTCCCTTTTCTAAAAAGCGTGGGGTGCTTTGTATGACATTTTTAAACTAACTCTGCATTTCGGAATGAAACTAGTGAAAAATTATAACGATTGATATCGAGCACCCCCACGCTTTTAGAACAGTGACATTCATTTTCTCGTCGGTCATTTTATTCTTATGTTAACAATTTTTTTTACTTTTTAATTTGATTCACTCTAAAAACGTGTTTTTAAACTATTAATTTATTTTTAAATCTGCCTACGCAATGTAGTCCCTTATAATTTTTTTAATTGATAACAATTTATAAAGCGAAGTACAAACAAGCAAATTATAGTTACCTGAGTGGTGACTTTTTTTTTAAAAAACGCAAAATGAAATAAATAAATAATACTCGTACTTCAGAAAAACGCCAAAATGAAATAAATAAATACTAAATTTAGTAAAAAAATAATACTAAAATAAATAATAAATACTAGACTCCCAAATAATTACACTCTTTCATAATATTATGTACTATGATCTTTGGATATAAAAGAATTTAAAATAAATCCAATGACTTTTATAGACCTCATATGACTATAAAGCTCAGTGAAAACGTGCGCATTGGCATGAAAGAGGGCCGAGGTTCGAATCCGCTGGTGGCATCGTAACCGCTGCTTTAAAAAAAAAAAAAAAAAAAAGATGAGACTCTATAGAGATTGTTATAATGTGTAGTAGCATCTCGCATCGATAATCGGGTTGAATGTCGGGAGCTTTTCCGAGGTTTTTCTCCATACGTCCCTCAAATGCGGAACAGTTTCCCTTAAACATTACCACTAATACCCCACCCTCATCACCCGTCGGTGGGCTGTTTGTGGTATACATAAAAATGTGGTCGCCCATTGTTAAATAAAAATAAATATATAAACTGTTTTTCATAACAAAGTGTGCTTCAATAACTTAAAAGGTGTAGTGTTTGCACACACTTAAAAACATTCTTGTACTCCTAATTTGCTGGTAAAAAATACATCCAATAAAAAAAAAACAGTACTTAATGAAATAAACAGGTGTCAAGTATTATAGAATAGCAGAAAACAAGCAAAGGAAATCGTACGTTTATTTATGCGCGTAAATGCTCTATTTTTAATACATTGAATCTATTTTTAATTCATTGGATTACCTTTCTGTATGCATGCATACAATAAGTGACACAAACGGACGTGAGTTGTATCATTCAGAGTATTACACCAAATAAAAATTAATTTAAAATCACCACTTGCAATTCATTAATATATGTATTAAAAAGGGAAGAAGGCCTCTTTTTTTATAAAAGCATTTAAATATAAGTATTTATAGATAAGACTTATTTTTTCAATTCCTTCTATTAGCTCACACTCTCCCTATATATATCTTGTTCAAATTTTCAATCGTTCATAAAACACTTTTTATTCATCACTCAAGTTCAAATACATTTTTTGAAATTTGTAGTGGATGACACTGAATGTTAATACAGTTTTTCAAATATTAATTCAGTAATTAAATTTAATTCATTAATTTTTAGTTTTTTTTTTAGATTTAAGTTTATATCCACCAATAGATGGCGCTAGATAAACTTAAAAAAATGAATGAAAATTATTTATAAAGGACTTTCTGCAATACAGAGAAAAAAAGTAGGAATTGACTTAAAAAAAATGTGTCTTTATAATACTTGTTTTTTTTTAAAAAAATAAAAAGAATAGATTCTTTGACTTTTCTTTAATTGTTTTTCTAAGATTGTTGTTTATGTAAGTCTCAGTACTGAGAAAAGTCATCTTACAAAAGGGAAAATAACCCTGATTAGCGTTGTCTCTTTCTCGTGGAGCAAACATATGAGAATCCAATATAGGTGAATTAGACCCCCATGTGGCAGACTGCTCATTTAGGCTCCAGCCAGTGGTTTTCTTTTGGTACAAGTTCTGTTGTTGTTGTGTCGTGTCCCTCAGAGAAGGAGGGGGAGGGATGCAGCTTCTGTTCTGATGGAGCACCCGTAGGTAGAAGTCTGACTTCTGCTCCGTGTCACGCTCTTACAGTCATAGGAGACCGGGAACTACGGCTTAAAGTCGATTCCGAACCACTACAAACATCCATGGCACCGCCGGGACTCGAACTCGAAACCTGTGGCGCTGAGCGCCAGAGATGGCGTTCGATGGTACAAGTTCTAATATTATTGATTGCGTATGGAAAGATTACGGACATATCACGTCATTGTGAATAAGGATGAAATTATTACAAGTATAACTTAGGTCAGAGGTGGGCAAACTTTTTATGTCGTGGGCCAAAAATCGAAAAAAAAAAAAAAAAAAAAAAAAAAAAAGTTTGGCGGGCCAAGATAAATTTTTTTTTTAAATTTTAAAAACAATATACAAGTATTACAATTTAAATATGTTAATGAGATGAATGAAGCTGCGATTTAATTTTTTAAAAGTTCCTCATATTGAGGTTTAAAGTGAGATGTACTGAATTCAGAGGAATGAGCTAAATGCTCATCTGGCAGTCTACTTCTGAAATAATTCATTCTAAGGTTTATAGTTGAAACCACTTGTTCAAATATCTAAGATGAAGCAAACATAGCACAATAGAAAAAGCCGCTGGCTGGAGCTTAAAGTGCGCACTCTGCTACATGTGAGGTGTAATTCACCTATATTGGATTCCCATATGTCTGCTAGCAGAGAAAAGAACGGTTTGTTGGCGCCAATCTACAGCTATAACTAACAAATAGCTTCGGCTTTCAAGACTTTACCGATTGAAAACTGACTGTGTTTATAATTCCCGTCGATTTGTTTTGTAGAACAAAAATAGTGATAGTAAAACGATCACCAGTCCTTTGAAAAAAAAAGGAGGAAAAAATAATATTTAATCAATGTAGAAAAGGAGATGGATATATAAGATATAAATATATATTCCTCTCAATTTGCCTCGGACTTTCAGATTAAAATTCTATCCGCGGGCCGGTTAGAACCTTCCGGCAGCCAGAGTTGGCCCACGGGGCCGTTGGTTTGCCCATCCCTGACATAAGGCAATTTAACAAATCGTCTAAAAAATGTGTCACACGTTTCAAAGTTATTTACTTTTTCTTTCAAATGCAGAGTAATAGACTTTGGTCCAAATGGTTTCCCTAGCCTCGCAAAGGGTCCCCATCTAGTAAGCCTATTCATCTGCGTATTTTACTAATCTCGCTCAAGGGGGTCTCATTGCATCAGCCAACCATCAACTAACTGTTTTAAAGAATTGCTTATAATGATATCAAACATATCTCGCATTGAAGTACACTTTCTCACAACAAAGTAGCCTTGGTGCTAGTGGAATCACGCAGATGGCCTATATGTTTGGCGCCAATCCCTGGACTAATTGTAAACACATTACATTCTCTGGTTGTTATACTTGATATACTTGACTTGACGTGATTTTGAGATTTATGCTCGCGTTAGCTGCTTTATCACAATTTATCCAATTACTCTCGAGAAGAAAGAAGAAATCAGAGGAAAAGAATTATTAAATGAAAAAAAAAATACGTAAAACAGATTTTCAATTAATCAGTAAACTTCAACTGATTCCAAAATTATGAAATGGAAGGGTCCGAAATGGGTGTCGTGCAGTCCTTCTGTCAAGAAATAATACAGTAAGGTTAGTATACTCATACAGTCGCAATGAAAACAACAACAACAAAAAAAAAAAAAAAAAAAAAAAACTACGCAATTTTTGCAGAAAATTAATTAGTGTAACGGTTTTTGTAATATGGTTCATCGCTCATATCAAATAACCAAGAATAGGAGAGGACTTTATATCCAAAAGCCTGTTTAAGTTTTTCTCTTTGTACTTCATGTTTAATACATTGGAATAAAATGTGTTCTTCGGTTTCAGGTTTTTTGCATCTTGAGCACTGTGGAGAAGACGTTAATCCAAATCTATGGAGTCTGGCTGTAGAAGGATATGTTTTGGTGCGGAATCTTGAAATTAGTACTTCTTCTTTTCTATTGATAGGTAAAAGACGATGAATTGGTTTGATACTATTTAAATGCAACAGATCCAGTGCGTATTTACCTTTGTTGCATTGTTCATTTGAAGTTTGAAATATCTGGTTGTTATAATTATTGGTAAAATTGCATATTGTTTAATTGTAGATTCATTTCATCTGCTGAACTATTCATGATTGAGGAATAATTTTTAAACTATTTTTATAATTTAGTTCTTAATAAATTTTATAGTTTTAATAATGCTTTAATTAATAATTTTATAATTAATAATGCTGATTAAAATTGCGCATTAAAAAATAATCATAAGATTTCTTTCAAGGAAAGTTCATTCATACCAGCAAAATTTCTCTTACACAGGGCCTGATGGCCGACTGGTTAATGCTCTGGCGCTCAATACCGCAGGGTTCGGGTTCCATGGATGTTTGCAATGGTTCGGAATCCACATTAAATCGTAGGTCCCGGTCTAACATGCATCGTAGACCGTTGCGGGCGTATTGTTACTCTGCGCCCGTAGCTTATCTTCAAGCTACACGCACCTCCTGGGTAGTGTTAAGTGTGTAACATCTATGCATCGCTTGCCTTAAGACAATTGTCTAAGTGTTTGCCAGCTGAATTAGACTAAAAAGAATTTCTTTTTTTTTTTTTGTATTTCTTCTCTGTTTATTTATTATAATGTTTATATTTACAATTATTCCATTTAAATATTATTATTCTTAAAAAGAAGTTTAAGGGCTAATAATAAATTTATATTTTTAGACAGAAAAAAAAAATATTTACTGAAATAACTACTGCATTTGTACTTGTGTTTATATTTTTATATCTAATAATAAAAAATTCATTAGGATTATATCCAATTGTTTTTACTAGAAAGGAGCATTATTTGATTAGAGCTGCGTTTAGATAAATAATATGATTTTCATTTTGTGTTTCCATGGATGTTGTAGTGGTTCGAATCCACTTTAAATCGTAGGTCTCGGTCTAATAGGATCGTAGAGCGTAGAGGGGTAATGTTACACTGCTTCCATGGCTTATCTTCAAGCTACTTGAACCTCCTGGATAGTTCTAAGTGAGTATCGTCGATGTCGCGCTTGCCTTAAGGCTTAAAAGACAACAGTCTAAGTGTTTGCCAGCTGCATTAGAAAAAAAAATTCTGTTACACAAAAACCATTGTTATTATAATAATAATAAAAATTTTGTTGTTTCATTTCTTATAATAAGATGCACGAAGTACTAATGGTAAAATTTTTACACTTATTTTCCACAAAATGCGGAGGGGGGTGGGGAACCTGAATGGTAAATTGGCTAGCTCTCTGGCGCTCGGTACCACATGTTTCGGGTTCGAGTCCCGGCGGTGCCATGAATGTTTGTAGTGGTTCGGAACCATTTTAAGCCGTAGGGCCCGATCTCATATGACTGTAAGAGCGTCCGGAGCAAAAGTCCTACTTCTACCTACGGGTGCTCGATCCCAACAGAAGCTGCCCCCTTTCCCTCCATCCATGAGTAGATCACTCATGGGATGTCCATCCCGCAGTACAGGACATTGAGGAAACAACAACAAAATGCGGTCCGATGGCCAATTGGCTAGCGCTTTGGCCGTTGGTACAGAAGGCTTCAGGTTCGAATCCTGGCGGTGGCATGGATGTTTGTTGGGGTTCGAATCCACTTTAAACTGTAGGTCCCGGTCTAACAAGATCGTAGAGCGTGGCGGATGTAGTGTTACTCCGCGTCCGTGGCTTATCTTCCAAGCTACACGCACCTCCTGGGTAGTGTTAAGTGAGTAACGTTTGTGCAGCGCTTGCCTTAAGGTGTCAAAGACAACTAACTGTCTAAGTATGTGCCAGCTGCCTTAGAACAAAAAAATAATTCAAATATAAGCAAACAAAGTAACTACTTTAGCAGCAAATCAAGCAAATGTTGTGAGACTTTTCTCAGTAATGAGGCTAACTCCGCACTGATGCTCATAAAAAAGCCATTTCGGACCCACAATGAAAGAAGCTATTCCAGTATCAAGAACAAAAAGATATAATGTAATAAAAATACAACATTAATAGTTCCTGCGTGGCCTGAATGACCGAGTGGCTAGCGCTCTGGCGCTTGGTACCTCAGGTTTCGGGTTCGAGTCCCGGCGATGCCATGGATGTTTGTAGTGGTTCGGTATCCACTTTAAACCGTGGGTCCCGGTCTAACATGATCGTGAAGCAATGCCGGGGCATTGTTACTCCGCGTCCGTGCCTTATCTTCAAGTTACACGCGCCCCTGGGTAATGCAAAGTGAATAACGTCTGTGCAGCGCTGTTAAGGCATCCAAGACTAAGCTGTCTGAGTGTTTGCCAGCTGCATTAGAAGAAGAAGAAAAAACAGTTCCTGCGGTAACTGTGCAAAAAAAAAGGAGGTTCGATGGCTTTGTAATGTTCAGCATCTTGCCTCGTGAATCGACCACCTGGTGGCAGTTTTCCGGGTTTTCTCTCATGCGACACACAAATGAGGGGTAAAAAAGATTCCCAT
This sequence comes from Caerostris extrusa, assembly GCA_021605095.1. NCBI lineage: Eukaryota > Metazoa > Arthropoda > Arachnida > Araneae > Araneidae > Caerostris > Caerostris extrusa. The sequence goes on along the minus strand of BPLR01021683.1, from coordinate 5,702 downwards.
TGAAAAACCTCCCATACCCTTCTTTTTCAGCGAATCGGAGCCAAATCAAACAGAAGCTTCCCCTTTCCTCCCCAATTGGTTTGTCGCTCTACGGTCATCTTGTGCACACTTTAGGCTAAACAGACCGGGATCTACAGCTTAAAGTGGATTCCGAACCACTACAAACAGCCATGGCACCGCCGGGACTTGAATCCGAAACCTGTAGTGCCATGAGTCAGAGTGCTAGTCACTAGGCCATTCAGGCCCTCCACCCTTGAGTAGACTACTCATGGGGTGTCCTTTCAGCGCTGTCGGACATTGAGGATTAGACACAATTCGTCTTTCTTTTATTTCCTTGTCTTGAGCAATTCTATAATATTTCCGTATGTCTTAGTTTGGTAGTGTTATTTTTATAGGGTACTTATATGCATTTTTTGCAATAATCTTTTTGTCTTTCCAATGAGTTCAAATGAGACACTTTAAAATTACCATCATCTTGATTGGCGCAACAAACCTATGGTGGGCCAAAGCCGTTTGCCTACTGGCAGATTTCGAAACATGTTTGTTTTTTTGTCGCTCTACGGTCATCTTGTGCACACTTTAGGCTAAACAGACCTGGACCTACAGTTTAAAGTGGTTTCCGAACCACTACAAACATCCATGGCACCGCTGGGACTCGAACCCTGTGGTACCAAGAGCCAGAGCGCTAGTCACTCGCCCATTCAGTCCCCTTAAAATTATAAAAATGTTAGATTATTAAAAACTGTTTTTATATGTGTACCTAATTGTTTTTGACCTTTGATCAATTTTGTAGCAAATTTAATATAAAAATATACTGTACTTCGGAGCCTCATTTAAACACACACATGCAAAAAAAAAAAGATGCATTTGCCCACCATTCATATAGATTGAAATTGAATTTTTAATTGTTGATCTGCTTAATTTTTTATTTACATATTGACAGAATAACAGATTGTTTATTTTTGAAGAATTTAAAACTTATTGATCCGGAATTGAATTAAATGTAGAGTTGGATAAAAGTGTGGTTGTGGTTAATGTCTGAAAAAGAATAAATATTTTTGAAAAGTCACTTTTGAAAAGTATTTTAAATACGAAATGTGACATCATTAGGTTAAAGTGACTATCCATTGTTGATTCGCGCTTTTTAATCATCATTTGTTCCAAATCTTTTTTTTAATTATATTTTTTTAATCTTAAAAAAATCGTTTTTCATCATCCGTAATTTGTAAAAAGGGGTCTAGCAAGAATATATTGAGGACAGCTCTCCATTTATTTATTATACAAGATAGAAGCAGCAGCTGCTTGAGCAGTAACAAGGTGGTTCGCACCATACCAAAACACTCTGTCGTCATGTATTGGGCGTTAACATAAACACTGGATGCTTCTATGAGGATATCAGACATGCTCTTTTCCTCCCAAGTTTTAAACAATTTGTGTGTATAAAATTGCAAAAAAATTTTATAATTCCATTCCAAATATTAATAATTCTATTTGAATTATCTAAGCAACTATGTTTACGACATTTCTGATTTCAAAATCGCAAAAGACCTCGCGCTGATCTGAATATTATTCATTAACGTTCCGATATCCTCCTTTCCGAATGACCATGCAGTTTCTCCGCTGAGTCACAATTTCCCTCTTCAATCGTTTTTGTTTGTCTCTATTGTTTATTTATTTTTTAAATTACTTTCTTTGAAATTATAATAATAATATAAAAATTAAATATGCATAATTTTTTTATTATTAATTAATAAAAAAATTGAATAATTATTTTTTAATTAAATTAATAATACACTTATATTACTTTTTTTTTTTTTCATCTAATCAATGGGGCTTAAAGCTTAAGAAACTTCCCCCACTCACAAAGCAGGAGATAGAGGTTGCTAAAACCAAGGTTCTCCGTCAATCTGGCAAATCTTCTGTAAAAAAAAGCTAATCCCTAACTAACGTAACGTAACGTAGGTAAGTTTAGTTGTAGTACCAGGGAATTTCCTGTACCTCCATATCAGTAATTATTATTAAAAACATAATTTTAAAAATCCAAATAATGAGCAAAATAAAGAATATTAAACGAGCTCATGCTCGGAGAGAAATTCTTATGCAGGAGTAAAAAGATTAGTAAATACAAAATTTAAAATAATAGTTCACAAAAAGTATTTAAAAAATAAAAACTGGGCAATTAAAAAGAGTTAAAAAATAACCACGAAAACTTCTGGCTGGCTGAAGAGAAAGAGAAAAGGAATAGGCAGGGCAGAGTTATAAACTTAATCCCGAACTGTTTCAAACAAAACATAGTCAAAACATTCCAATTCCTGACGCCACACCTTGGCAAAAGCACTCGTGATCGCTTCGCAACCGACTATTGGACAAAAGATAAATTGTTTAAGTTAGAGGAACCAATGGGAGTTGATCCTTTGTATCGTTTGGAATTCATCTGCCCCAAACGAAACTGAAACCTGCCATTATCGAAACAGACACTGATTAGATAGCATTCTTGATTTCTAGATTTGACTTTGCAATTTCTTAATTTTTAATATTAAATTTTGTAATCTCTCGGTATATTTTATTATTATCTTTCTTTTTAAAATATATATATTCAATTTTAATCTTAGTATATTCATATTTCATATTTTTTTATTAATTAGTGTCTGTAATTTTTCGTGTTTTATTTTGTGTCATGTATATATCATTGTATCATATTCTTGTATTTTATCTTCAATTTGAACCTTTGAGGTAAGTTTCATTTCAAATTTTGTATTTAAGTATTTTTCATATTATTATTATTTTTATAAGTTAAAATAATTATGTGTTCATTAAACTGCAATTAAAATATTAAAATTTTGTATTTAAGTATCTTTTTAATATTATTTCTTATGAGTTAAAAGAATTATGTGTTTGTTCATTACCCTACAATTAAATATTATTACAATTTAAATATTAAAATTTGTATTTAAGTATTTTTTAATGTTATTTTTAATGGGTTAAAATAATTATGTGTTCATTAAACTGCGATTAAAATATTCAAATTTCGTATTTAAGTATTTTTTTAAAATTATTTCTTTATGAGTTAAAAGAATTATGTGTTTGTTCATTACACTGCAATTAAAATATTAAAATTTGTATTTAAGTATTTTTTAAAGTCATATAAATAAAAAATTTTTTCATTTTATTGTTAATTCGGAACTTCATCCATTGAATATTTTTAAATTAACTGAGTAATTAATTAATATTTTGGGCGGATTTTTATGTTGTGTTTTATTATTTTTATCTGTAGATATTTTGTCATTTTCTGCAAAAAATAATTTGAATACGAGAAAGGAAAATTATCAACTTCAATATAACCTTTTATGAGTCTCAAAAAATCATGCGATTTTTTCATTAGTTTAAATTCGTCTGTCATATAATATTAAAATAGGCTTTTTTGATTTTAATTTTATTGTTATTTCGGAACTTTTACCCATTGACTATTTTTAAATTAACTAATAATTATGTTATGTGTTATGTTCTCAGTATAACTTATATGACTCGCAAAATCATATGCGATTTTTCGTTTGTTTAAATTCGTCTGTCATATAATATGAAAATGTTTTTTTTTTTTTTTTAATTTTGCTGCTTTTTCGGACTTTGTCCATTGAATATTTTTTAAATTAACTGAGTAATTAATTAATATTTTTGGACGGATTTTATGTTGTGTTTTATTATTTTTATCTGTAGATATTTTGTCATTTTCTGCAATAATAATTTAAATATACGAAAAAAACGGTAAATCACGGGGAAAAAAAAACACTGCCATTTAGGTTTGCTTGATTTGATAAGTTTTAAATCTATATTTATAGACTTTTATTTTTTTCCTTATCAGATCACATAAGTTTCAAATGTAGATGGGTTTCCTTTCAAAATTAATATTGGTTAATAGTTTGGTTTGTCGCTCTACTGTCATTTCTTGCACTCTTTGGGCTAATTAGACGGGGACCTATTGTTAAAACGTGGATTCCGAACCACTCACAAACATCCATGCTACCTCCGGGATTCGGAATCTAAAGCCTGTGGTACCAAAGGCCAGAGCGCTAGTCTATTGGCAATTGCAGATTAAATAGGATCAAGCTTTGCTCAAATCTTTTCTGTAAGGTTTTTTTTTTTTTTTAATTCATGATAAATTCGAAAGTCCAACATTAAAAAAAGAGGCTGTTGCATTCTAATTTTAATTTTTGATATATCATGTTGTTGTGAATCTTCGTATTTCAGAATGAAATTCATTATGTCAGAATATCTTGCAGAATTCCTGCGAACAACTTTCAAATAAATTATACTTCCGAATTTAAACGATTTAACTAAAAATTTTAGTTCTGAAGATGTACTATTTTTTTGTACTAAAACATTTATTTTTTTGTTATTTAAATTGAAAAAATTTTTTAAATTATTTTTACTTAATTATGCTTTCCTATGTAATATATTTACTTTATATAACTTTTTATTTATTCTCATAGTTAAACTAAATGCAATTTAAATTTGATAATTTAACTACTGTAATGCCACTCTTTTTAATAATATAAGAAAAATTATGTGCATCTCATTAGCCTCATGTATGTATATCCTCGGCAAACAGTTGAATTTATAAATTATTTATATGGAGCCTGATAGCCGAGTGGCTATCGCTCTGGCGCTCCGTACTACAGGTTTCGAGTCGAGTCTCGGCGGTGCCATGGATGTTTGCAATAGTTCGGAATCCACTGTAAACCGTAGATTCCGGTCTAATAGGATCATAGAGCGTTGTGGGGGTAGTATTGCTCGCATCAGTAGCGTATCTTCAAGCTACACACTTGCCCTCTGGTAGTGCTAAATGAGTAATAGTCGTTTTTACGGGATAGGGTTGTCAGCCCTACGCCCAACGCTCTGCACTCATATTAGACAGGGTCCAACGGTTTAAAGTGGATTCCGAACCACTACGAGACCTCGAACTCGAAACCTGTGGCACTGAGCGCTAGTCACTAGCCATCAGGCCCCTTGAAGTATACCAAATTTAATGTATTTTATTCAGATACAATCCCTAATACATCCCTTTGGAATTTATTTGGCTGTGTAGTTTTTCGTAGTACGGCTGGTTTTATTGGATGCAGTCCTTTTTAGAACTCATTAAAGAAATCAGCACGTCAGGTTGTCTTACAGGTGGTAAAGAAATTGAATCCTTATTATTTGTATAAAATATTTTAATTTCATATTGCATACTGTTTTTAACGGGCACTTACTTTACTCAAACGATTACAAGCTAAAACAAAAAAATATAAATGGCGTTTACGCTTACAAATCAGATTCATTCTGTCGTTGAAAGTAGTCTTTCTTATACAGAGAAGTCGGGAGTAGGGACATTTTTGAAGGAGTCAGGAGTTTTTTTAGAAAAATTGATTACCTACTATTTTGATTACTTGCTATTTTGTAATACTTTGGTAGCTGTCATTTAATAGTGCTATTTTTTTTTATGAGTATTTATGCTTTCGTAAGAAGTTTTAAGAGTACAAGTATGTTTTTCAAGTGATGACAAGGCCTTTAAAGTGTAAAAATACTTTATTAAAGCAAAACCTGTTTTACAGATATGGTTTGGTGGTTTAATTTGTCGTTCTACGGTCATTTTTGTGCACACTTTGGGTTAATTAGACCAGGCCCTACAGTTTAACGTAGATTTCGAACCACTAACAGACACCCAT
>BPLR01021682.1:0-15911 GCA_021605095.1 Caerostris extrusa | reverse complement strand
AGTATTATGCAAATGTAGTAAGAATATTTATCAATCATCTTATTTGTTTTACAGATATCATTTTTGTATGTTTTGATCAAAATATTAGGAGCACTCTATATCTAGAAATATTTATTAAAAATACATGTACGAATTTGTATACATACTTTTAATCTAGTGTTTTTATTCGTAATAAGTTCTACAATTTACGTAAGAAAATCCCCTCTGTTATTATGTAAAGGAAGAACATTGATAATAGGGGTACGATAGCGAAAAAAACAGCATTTGGAAACCAGCAGATAAGTTTAACAATGACTGTAGTTGAAAAACTCAGACAAGAACACCTGAAAATCTTTTGTATACAAAATTGCAGCCTTTTTTTACGACAAGCAGAGCAAAGTTCTTACTCATTTATAATAAAAATATGATTAATTGGTAATAATATCTTTTCTAAGCTAATCGGGGAAAACCCAATGACAGACAGAACATTGAAACGTGAAATTAAAACAGAAAAAACAGCCTATGGTTGAGAGAGGTGTAGTACCCTGAGGGTTTGCACCTGTATCTAGATACATTAAACGATATCGATAAGGGAGGTTTTCTAGATTCTTCTGATTACCATTTCACTTATAGGCATTAGCATTCAAAGGACATACAATGCACAGAAATTATTTATGAAGCTGACGTTATTCAGGGATGCTACTATACGTCCAATAAATTGATACGTTAAACGGAAGTTCTTTTATAACCAGGAGGAGTTTTGGGTTTACGTGTGCTATATTTAGTTCCTGATTTAATTACAGTTAACAAAAAAATTCTTTAAAACTATATTTTTGTTTAATGTCATCATTTCTTTATATAAAATTATATTAAAATTTTATTTATTTTGAAGAACGTTTTAAGAAATAATCATGAATTAAGTAGTCGTATTTGCGGATTTCTTTCATTTCATTAATTTAAGGGAAATATTTTGCAGTGTTGATAATTTTTCAAATAACATTTATAACCATTTAATGCACTTTAGATAATTAAATGTATTATACAGGACATTTTATTTGTATAATTTTTAGTTATGGGAAAATCTTATTTATACGACAGAAATCCTTGAAATATTTTTTTTTTTTTGAACTAATATTTGAAATAATTTTTTTGGACAATAAGAATATATTTGAAATAATATTTCAAGATAACTTTTTGAAATTATGTTTATTATTTTGATTGAAGGAAGAAAAATGAATTCAATCAAAATAATAAACATAATTTCAAAAGTTATCTTAAGAAATATTATTTCAAAATATTTAAAATAAATATAGTATTAAAATATATACATTTATTTTATACTATATTTATTAATATATATATTTATTTTAATACATATATTTTTAAAATATATGTATTAAAATAAATATAGTGAATCTTAAACACTCTATCTTTGCCTGCCATCCTTTATATATTTGTTATTGTTAAACTAAATGACACAGAAAATTTGACAATTCATTTAACCTTTTTTTTTTTTTTTTTTTTAGTAATATACAAATAAAAACTTTTTTTTAACTAAATGAATTTAACTAAAAACTTTTTACTCAGAAAATTAAAGACCAAAATTTTGTTTTACTTATAATGCATGTGTTGATAACTAACGTTATGAAATGCTAGAAAAAAATATTTATAAGGCAAAGCTGATTTTTCATTTAAAAAGGAAATTTTTTCTATTCAGCTGAAAATTAAACTTATTTCTAAAAATGTTTTACAAATATTTGATTAGATACCACCAAAGCAAAAATCTACATTATTGAAGTAAAACATAATTACTAATATTCCGTAACTGAAAATTAAAAACTCCTTTTTCTGAATTCCAATAAAGAATAGTCAATTAAAATTAGACCGTAGTGCTGTTAAGTTCATAAACTAGCTCTTTCAGCCACATATATTTATTCTGAAAGAAACTATTGAATAGGCATCATCATCTTCTTCATTCGCTCAACAGTCCACAATGGGCGAAGGCCGTCTGTCTACTGACAGATTTCGAGACAGGAGATGTTTTCTTTTCACGGGGTAGGGTTGTCAGCTCTACGCCCAACGCTTTATAGTCATATTAGACAGGGACCTAAGGTTTAAAGTGGATTCCAAACCATTACAAATACCCGTAGCACCGCCGGAACTCGAAGCCGTAATTTGTGACACCGAGCGCCAGAGAGTTAGTCACTCGGCCATTAGGCCCCATTGATTAGACATAGGCCTTTTAAATCGATAACCTAACTCACGCAGCTTGTTCATTCTTAATGTTTGTATTCAATATTTATTTATTTTTAGATTTTAATAAAAAAATTTTAAGAACTTCTTGAAAATCATAATACATTTATCACAGATTTCAGTGATCCTGAATGCCCGAGTGTCTGGCACTCGGTGCCACAGGTTTCGGGTTTTCCCGGCAGGGCCATGGATAGTTGTAGTGGTTTGGAATCCACTTTAAACCATAGGTTTCGGTCTAATATGATCGTAGAGCGTTGTCTGGAGATTTATTCAATCTTTAGCCCTCGTGATTCTTCGCTAAAAGTGAAGCTGCATATTGCCCTTAGCAATGGCCCAGTCGCCCGAGATGGGGTCTTCTGGACCTGGTGTACTGTACCATGGGAATTAGTAACAACAACAGATAGACATAGATATGCTCAATAATTGCTAAAGAATGTTTGACCAAGAAGTTTTGAGAATAAGACTGATTTTTCAGTTTATTTATATTCATGATAATGTATGAGCTGGACATAATAAAGTTAAATGACTCCGCTAGGATCCCTTTCAATTAATTTTTGAAAATGTATAGTAAATAAAGAGTAAATTTAAACAAAATTAATTATCGTAACACAAGAATTTGTTAAAATACTTTCCACAATATTGGAATAGTTAAATCTTTTAACCCAAAGAATACTCGAAGAATACAAAAATAAATAGATCTATTTGATTAAGAGAAACATGATATTACATGTAGATTAAATATAATTCTCTTTTATAGACTACTTTAATTCTTTTCCATGTATGCCACAATATTTTGTAGGATATTTGAAGTTGACTTTAAACTGCGTAAAATCTTGAGTACCTCTCAAAAGTTTTAGTGTTTATACCCAACATAAATCATCATTCATTTCAACACTATAAGGTTACCATAACCTTGCGATCTTTATCTTCCGAGACAGTATTACCAATTAGACAACAACCCTTTCAGCGATGAATATTTCACAGGTGTATCCCACCGGTGAGGCAACAGGTTCACTCGAACGAGGCAGCGACAGATGTATGACTCACTCAAAGCTGCCGAATCAATCTGGTTTAATAATAAGGGGCTAAAATCATGAAAGGGGTTCGTAATTAATTGACACAAGGCGCATAAAACATAGCCCGGAGCCTATCAGGTGCGCTCGTATGACCTCTGCCGCGCAAACTTATAAGCAATTTAGGCATTTCCGACCACCTTCCTTGAGTTACGGCTCTGTGAAGGGGATAGGCGGAAAAGTAGTCCTCTTAGGTCATCCGGAAAAAAAATTGTTTTGGCGAAATTCCAATGCCGTGAATCGCCACATGAACCGTCAATTGAACTCATAGGAAAAAATTGAACTGAACTATTAGCAAATGTTGAACGAATTTAAGAAAAAAAGTCCTATAATTTACAGCATATTTAAAAAAAAAATCTGTATTAGACAGTAACTTCGCTTATGTCGGATTACAATGAAATAGGAAAATATTTTGAAATAGTGCTATAACTGATGACTTTATCTAGTTTCTAATGTTAATTAAATTTCCAGTAACAGTTGTTCCAAATTCTAAAATGGAGTATTTAAAAGTATTGGATGTTGAATCGACAAAAATCATTAATGGATTTTCATTTAAAAAATTACAAACAGAGAAATGCTGTTCCCTGTTCTATATTAAATTATATTTATGTTAATGATAAAATGAAAAAAAATAATAATAATTTTGCGCTTAATATTTTTTCGTGTAATTAAAAAAATAGGGTTTTTTTTTCTAAACGAAATGCGTGAAATATCCAAATACGAAATATAATGAGACATGATTAACAAGACAATATATAAATTATATATAAAATGTATATATAAATGATACATATATATATATATATATATATATATAAATGACATTGTGTATAATGACAGTATATATAAAATGACAATTTTATTTAACCAACAATATTATTCGAATAGTTTTTTTGATTATTATTTTATTTTAATTGCATCATCATTACAAATTGTAAACAATTATATCGAAAGTCGACAATCTTGAAAATATGCATATTTCAAAAGCATTGGTTAAGCATTTATTATGAAACGCAAATTAAACATCGACAATAATTTGTATAAGGTTCAAAATGAACTCTTTTCCATTAAGACTGAGTGATTAAAAGAATTGGATGTTGCAATGAAATTTATTTACATGCAATGAAATTTATGAAAATAATATCAACTATAGTGCAAGTAGTCTATGAGAAAAATAAATAAATAAATGCATAATTTCGCGATTTAATTTTTATTTAAATATTTAATATTAAGTTACTTAATTATTTTTGCATTTAAATAATAAATTCAAATATCATTAAAGTGGAGAAAAAAATTAAATCAAGCATATTTTAGAGCTTGTTCTGGCACCAATTATGTAAACAGAATGCAAGAAAGAAAAGTCAGATAACAATCTCATATTTTTCTATTCTTTTAAGTACATTTTTAATGAATTACTAATAAATAATTAGTTATTATTCATTGTTAATAAATTACAAATTAAAATCAAAAAATAACTTTGACTTTTTTTTTAATATTTTCATTTTAAATTTTTACTGCATCATACTTCATAAATAAAATAAAGCCATAGCTATAATAAATATTAATAAGCAAAAATATGTTTAAATTAACTAATATGAAATGAAAGGAACACATTTATTAAGAGTGTTCATTAATTCTGGTATGACGTTTTTATGTCCTTGTATGTGTATTAAATATAATTTATTCACGCTTTTGAGAACCTGCCATTAGAAAATAAAATTATTTTTAATACAAATAAAATTATGGATTTTTTTTTTTATTTATTTAATAGTAATCATTCTAAAATTACATAAATGTTATGAATTCCTAAATAATTAATAGAATATATTGTTAGCTTAATTTAAAAATTAAATTGTAACTAATGCATTGTATACTGATTACTATAAAAGTTTTTATCAGTAATTATAGTTCTTCGAGCGAAATTATTAATACCATTTGACCCAAGATGAAAATGTAATTTTTTGCTTAGTAATTCGATATTTAAAAATTAAATGATAAATCAAAAGTTGTCCCTTCTGTTAACTGAAGCCAATAATAAACTAGCTCATTGACAAAAGTGAGAAAAAAACACCGCCAAAAATAAAAATAATAATTACATCACTAACAGACGATAGAGTTTAAAAGTAGTCATTAGCAGGATGCGCGACAACTTTTTTTCGAATAAGGTCTGCGCAGTTGACGCGTTATCCGATGTCTGCTTGTCAATGATAAACTAACTCGATAATATGCATATGTCATACGTGCCTGAAATATTTAAAATGTTCTTATTTCAAAAACTTCTTTATTTCAAGGGAAAATCTTTCAATTAAATTTGAAACGATTTTTTTACAAATGTGGCAGATGTTTCTTACAATACGTAACACAAACTTTTTTGATTGAAATTAATTGCAGAAAATGCTATAGGTTAAAGTGAATTTAAAATCATTTAATTTTACTAAATAGTATATGTCATAAATAGCATTAACGGATTTCAGTTGGGTTTTTTTGTACAGTTTATTACTTTCTTGGATATATACACGACCCCTACTCAAAATTATACATCATTATTTTCCAATCAGTCACAAAGAATAAAATTGCAGATTTGACAAAAATGTTGAAAGGAATTTAATTATCAAATGCGTTTCGATTAATGATATAGAATTGAGGAGAGAAAATATTTTAATACTTGTTTACAGTTTGATATTTGGAGTTCATTTAAAGATAGTAGCAATTTTAAAAAAAGAAAGTAAATCATAAAGTCGGTCTTAAAATTTGCATTTAATTCTAAGTTGCGAAACTTTGAACTCATTGACAAAGAAAATATAAAAATCTTCCTATTAATTAATGTACTTTACAAAGTCGGGAAAATATGAAACTATTTTTAAGTAGAGCGTTGAACTTAGAATTGAAAAATGAAAATCTTATTATCATTCTAAAGGTAAACCATTTTTATTTTCAATTATAATGTACATGAATATATATACTATAATTTCTTAAAATGCCTCACTCGATAGTAATTACAAGGTAGTGTCTCAACTTATGGTATGCAAAACATTTATAAAGTTGCAAGCGAGTTTTAAATTATGCAACACATTATTAAAGATGAAAAATCAAACGCGTATAAATATATTACGGTTGTTTTTTACATACGTTATAGAAATGCTTGCAAATTTTGCGTTTTTCTTCAATATTTTGCATTGACTATTATAGTGAATTTTAGGACAATTATATAAATTTTAATACATTTATTTCAGTTTGTAAAATGTGAAATACGCGATCACGTTCATGTCAAGTTTTCATCAATTGACAATGTAGAAAGGTATTTTGCAATTAATATTGATTAATAAATCTTTTTATTTATTGATAATTAGGGTAACATGATTTACAGATTAACTAAGAACAGACATTTCTTTAAGTAAAAACTCTATATATACTAGTATCTATCTCTTAAAACTCTCTAGTATCTGATCATTTTGACAAAGAGAAAAATTATTATTCTCATAAAATTGTCATTACAAACTTTAAATATTTCAACAAAAGAGCAACATAAGCCAAGATTAAGATATTTAATATTTTTAAAAATTATAATATTCATAACAGTTTTAAACATGTTTTTGTTTTAAATCCGTGAGAATTAAATTTAAAATTGATACATTTTATGCTTCTCGTAATATTTTTAAAGTGGTATTATTTCATAATACAAATTTATGTATTTTCTTTAGCGTACTCTAAATAATTAAAAACGGCGAATCTGAACATATGTAATATATCAAAAAAATTTCTAAATAGTGCAATTGCTTTCATTTGAAACAAATTAAAAGTACTCAATATTTTGGATAATTTATTAAAACAGAAATCTTTATAAAAAACATGGGTAATACTACTTATATATATATAACTACTTATTATATATATACATATATGTATATATATATTTTTTTTATTTCACATATATTTTTAAGCATGTATAAATCTTTACATTTTTTGCTTGTAATTTAGACTAACAACAATAATTCTCAATTATTGTTAAGATATATTCATATATAAATACTACTACCCTTAGAAAGCTTCTTTGAGATTTTAACAAAAAATTTCCTTTACATTTTACAATTAATTGCTGTGAGTATAAAATAAAAATAATTCTTATTTTATTTTTAATTTTTTTTTTTTAATTTGCAATATAATACGATTCTAAACAAGATATTCGAGATTATTCAGGTTTTTATTTTTTTTTTCCATAATTGTTATTTTTTTTTATGTAAATAATATTTCGAGTAAATATAGTGCCTCACGAAGTCTTTTCATCCGTATGCTCCTCATTATAATTCCAAGAACAGAATGCATTCAAACAACATTCACAAATGTTCACAAATTAAAAAAATCCATATTTTTACATATAAAGAACGCTTGAGTACGATGACTTGTCTTATATTACTAATTCAATGTTAATTTATTAATCATCTTCAGAACTATTAATAGTATACATTAATTCACCCGTCTTTGCTACTCGAATGTGAAATTTCCACGCAATAGTTAATATATTACTTTGGAAAATCCTTTTTAAGTTCAAATTGCAATAACCTTGATGGATTATTAGGCATGGCCACCACGCCCACAGAGGGCTCATGATTAAGAGAAGAAAAAAAAATATATACAAGAAGGTTCCTGATAAACGAGGTGCAGTCCTACAGACGAATACCCGTTAGACGATGAATAAACGCTTAACTAGCCTAAGATCAGGTGATATCTTTAAACAGATTTATACACATAATTAATCATTATCGCTTCAGCAGGTGTGATATCTTACGGCAGATCACGCTGTTGCGTAGGAAGTAATTTTTAATATTGTATTTTGTATATAAAGAAGTTCCTGATTAAATATATCTTAAGTTTATTTATTGCAATAATAAAAATATTTTCGTCTGAAAATTTTTCTTTGAGAGTAAGTGCACATAAAAGCATTACTCCGATTCGCGCATTCCACTGTTCTAAAAATGTGAACTTTTTTTTTTTTATAGAGTGTAAGACTACCTTTTATAACTCAAAGTAAAAAAATAATAATATTAATTCAAGCTCAAAATTATATTTTCATTCCCATTAAATATTTAGAAAATCCTTCCTTTCTAATGCAGCTGGCAAACACAGACAGCTTGGTCTTTGGATGCCTTAAGGCAAGTACTGCAGAGACGTACTCACTTTGCATTACCCAGGGGGCGCGTGTAACTTGAGGATAAGCCACGGACGCGGAGTAACAATGCCCTCGCCACGCTCTACGATCCTATTAGGACAGGGACCTACTTTTTAAAGTGGACTCCGAACCACTACAAACAACCATGGCAACGCCGGGACTCGAACCCGAAACCTGTAGTATCGAGCGCTAGCCACTCGACCATTCAGGCCCATATTTAGAAAAATTAATTTTTAAAAAAAACTAGCTAAAATTGAGAAAAAATTAGTCTTATTATCTTATTTCTTATCCTACCTGGTAGACAGCAACTAGACCAAGTCCAAGAACCCATGTAGTCTCATGGAAGGGAAGGAAAGGGGGGGGGTCAGCTTATGTTGTAATGGAGCACCCCGTAGGTAGAGTCTGACTTGGCTCCGTGACACTGACTTTTTACGGGGTAGGGTTGTCAGCCCTACGTTTTATAGATATATTAGAACAAAACATACTGTTGAAAGTGGATTCCGTACCACTGCAAACATCCAACTCCAAACAGACTCGAACCCTGTGGCACCGAGTTCCAGAGCGCTAGTCACTCTGCCCTTCAGGCCCCTTATGCCTTATTATAAAAACCAAATAGTTATTCTTAGTTATAAAATATTGTCGTAATTCGGACTTTAAAATTATAATTCTTTGAGGTAATGGTACAAGTCTTACATAAGAAATTGATACCTGCAAACTATAAGAAAAAATTTGTAACTCATTTCCCGATGCGAAATTCAAGAACTGTGACGGTAAAAAATTACTCAAAATTCATGTTTATTAAAAATGGTTAAAGGAGAGGGCATAAACTTGTGATGATCAAGATATTTATATTTATTACATCCTGAAAAAATACATAAAAAGCGAAGTCATGAAAAAAACACTGTAATGTGATTACATATTATTTCATATATATATATATATATAAAGTGAATAATGGGATATAATAATAAATAAATGAAGCATTTATGGTTATGAATTTTTATGGTTATCAAATGTGTTTAAAAAATTTACTGGAAATATGCTTATGAAAATAAAATAAAGAAGGAATGTTAATATCCTTAATAAGATCAGGAATTACGCATAAACCATTTAGCAGAGGTTATTTAGCAGATAGTAATGTTTTGTAAGGTTTCAATAGTTTTAAGATTAGATTAAAACAGTAAGAAAATTGTTGTATACAAAAGAAGTTTATTATCCCTGATTATAGTTTAATTTCTATTAATAACAGGATAGATTTTACATAAAATAGTACGAAATTTTGTTTTAGCGAGGAAGAAATGTTTTTTCCGAGTTAAATGGTGATCCAGAATAACGTCTAAATATTTAATTTGAGTACTCAAAGGAATTATAACAGAGGAATGATCCTACCCAAAGGAAAACTTGGTCGCCTGACGGCCAATTGGCTAGTACTCTGGCCATTGGTACCACAGGCTTCAGGTTCGAATCCCTGGCGGTGGCATGGATATTTGTTAGGGTGGTTCGGAATCCATGTTAAACTGTAGATCCCGGTCTAATTAGCCTAAAAGTGCTCATAAAAATGACCGTAGAGCGACAAACCAAACCAAGAAATACTTGAGTACCCAAGGAATGAAAATTTTTGTGTTCAAAAATCTATGTTAATCCAGGTTGGCTTGCGTATCATGAAGCAATGGGTACCGCTACTTTGGAAAGCGAAATTGTAAAATTAAACACGGTTTTTGTCAATTCTTTAAAATACATAATTGATACTTGGAACACAATCATATTCAAAATTTTTAATTACATTTTACACAGATATTTATACTTGCATATAAAACAGTGACAAATGTTATTAAATAACCAGTACAATTACCCTAAATCGACCAGCATGAATTTCCAATCCTTATCACAATTGAATATTGTATTTTTTATAGAGCAAATTGTATTTTGAACTCACATTGTAATAGAAAAACTTTCATGTCATAAAAGTCTAAGTAGTAGCGAAATATCGCAATTAACCCTTGCAAATTTGATAATATATTAATAAATTTAAAAATAAGATAAAAATTTAAATAAATGTGATAACAAATTAATTAAAACTATAAATTTAATCCTAATTACCCACATCTAAAGCTTTTAATCTTTAATGGCATCTTAGTTTTTAATTAGCATATGCATCTATAATTTTAAAGATAAATTTATTTAAGGGTGTTGTTCATTCTTATCCCACTTGGTAGACAGCAACATCTAGAACAAGTCCAAGGAGGGAAAAAAGGAACAGCTTATGTTGCAATAGAACACCCATAGATAGACCCCCTTAGATAGACCCTTGACTCTGTGATGCTGACTTTTTACGGGGTAGGGTTGTCAGCCTTATGCCCAACGTTCTACAGTCATATTACACCGGGATTCCGAACCACTACCAACATCTATGGCACCGTCGAACTCGAATCGGAAATTTGTGGTACCGAGCGCAAGTCACTCGGCCATTAGGCCCCCTCTTATTTTTAATGCTGAAAATAATGAAAAATTTATGATTACTTACTTATAAAATTTTTATGATAATAAATATTTTATGATTACTTATTGCTATAATTTTAAGTAGATATTTTCCATATTAAAATTACTACGATCCACTACACACTTCCATATTAAAATTGTAGAATCATGTTAATTTTTCTTCATAACCATCTTCTTAAAATTTATTAAAAATTGTCGTATTTCTTTCGAAATTAATGTAAATTCAATTTTACATTGCGCATCATTTCTAGTAGGACATTTCTAACCGGTCGCTTGTATCGTACTAATTAGTAAAATTTGAACTTTTTCAACAATTTTAGAAGTAATCACTTTAAAATGAACTAAATCTAACCAACACACCACAATAGTTTTTGTTTGTTTGAATCCGTTAATAAATCTGCCAAACAGCCATATCTTTATAATATCAGCAATATAATAAACGAGCGAGATAAATTTATCAACGGGTATTCCTTAGCTGAGCGTTCAATGAACATCAACAAATGAAAGAAAACAAATATCTGGATGAATACGTCATCTTATCTCATCAATGAAACGACTATCAGGCAACGAAATTGCTGAATTATCTTGATGAATTCGAACACACCAGACAGTTTGGCCTCGTGTAGACGGTCATATTCAAATACTAAATGGAAAAAGAAACGTGATGGAGTTTACCATGTCCAATTTTATTTTTATATAGCAATCAGTATAATGTAATTCACTGGTATATGCTTCAACGCGAAACACATTTAAGCGCTTTCAAATACATTAATATCCTGTGTAATTTTTATTTTATATAAATTCTTTTAAAGTAAAAAATTAATAGAATAAGAACAAGCAATTTACGTTACTTTCCAATTTTTAATATTCATGTTTTTTAACTTAAAGAATTTATTCTTTGTGAAACACTTATTAAATAAAATAATTTTGTAATCAACATATCTCTTTTTCACAGTTCACATGATAATTTATTTCATTTCAAGAACATTAATTTACTGAATACAAAGAATTCTTAAGCTTCCTATATGACTTTTAGTCTGTAAATTTACGCTAGGTTCCATTAATAACCAATATCTATATCTCATTAACCCAACTATATAACTTGCAAGTAATACCGTTAGTTATTAGTAAAAAAAGGAATAAATATGAAACAAAACTGTATTACAATAAAAACAAATTTTACTTCTAACCGGACATTCTACGTAATAAATAACATATTAGCAATGAAAATGAAAGCTACTTATACTAATATCATTTAGAAAATTCGTGCAAATTATTTTCAACGACGTGTATTTTAGTCTCAGACATTCGTTTCCACTGTTGTCCCGTTAGAGAAAACTTTGTCGGCATTAATTCTAAAAGTAACAAAATACCAGACTTCCCTTCGTTAATGCATTTCCTAACCTATATTTTATCGTAGTATTAAAAAAAAAAAAATATCCCTCCGCATTTCCATTTCATTCGGTATTTGTACTGCGATAAACGTTTTCAAGGTACTGAACGTAATAGTGGGGAAAACATATCCTCAACCTCATAAATAGGGGTGGCCATCTAAGTTTCGGCAGACCATTATGACCAGCGTCAACCGAGGGAGCAGCCAGAGGAAAAGATAATAGAGTAGAAGATGATGCATACCCAAACACCTGCAGACAAATTTCTAGGAAGCAATTTCATTCAGGGCATCCGTATACAGTTAGCGCTGGAGAAACCGCAGAATTCCCTTTCCCCACCCTAGCCTCCTTTGTCCTCACAGCAAGTATACGACGTAGCAAAAACAAAATCTTCCTTTTTTTTTTCCCTTTCTTTATGGCTATTTTTTACTTTTTTTTTTTTTATTATAAGTATTTCTCAAGAATGGAAAAGAGAATGCGGAGCTACAAAAAGGATGATTCATTTACAAGGCTTCCTTTATCAAAGTTGCGCAACTGTGTGGACATTTAAGCAGATACGACTAAAATAAGGAACTAGAAGATGTATTTGTTTATTTACTTTTTGATTTTACGATATTTGCTGTGGAAAACACCGCAGCATCATGTTTGATATATATAATAGGAAAAAAATATATTAACTCAAATATAATAATATACATCTTAAAAACGATGAACTTCATGTATAAAAATTTTCTTTTTTTATTTGAATGTTTTAGTTTGTTTATTTTAATTAAGAAAAAAAAACCCGCAGAATTTTTATAGAACTGTATTTAGGTTTTATGTACCTAAATTATAACTATGTTATTTATTTAATTTTAAGTTTACTTTATCTTAACTTTAATTTCAGCTTTAAATTAACATTTTGCAAGTTATTTTATCCATAAATATATACCGTTGCGGATATTTATAGTTTTAAAAGGAATAAAATAGAAATGAAAATAGTGATAAAACATCTATGATTTTTCAACGAAATGGGGATCTGAGAACATATGCAAAATTTATCTGCTATAAAAGATAAATAAAAAGAAAATATTGCAATCTGATAGTATTAAGTCAATGCTTAACTTCATTTTTTTTTTATTCATATTAACAAACAAAAATGCCCGTTTATCAACAATAATGCATCATTTTATTATAATAGGTCACTTTAACGTTTTATCTTCAAATTGCATAAAATTTCATATTTAATTTATAAAAAAATATGTCCTACCAAACATCAGCTTAATTCAATCTTTTTTTATATATGTATAATATATCAGAATATAATACTAGTATAATAATTTTACTTTTACTTATTATACTAGTAAATTATACTTTATTAAGTATAATTTACTGGTATAATAATTTTTTACTAGTATTATTTCCTTAATACACTTATAGTATATGCTGTCGAAGGGTACATAATTTTTAAACAATTCAACTGAGTTATACAACTGTAAACAAAATGTGCAAAACAAAAATAATTTTACATTTCTCCATTCTGAATTTCCTAATCTGTAGACAGTTTTCCATTTCAACAAATTTCAAAAATTAATAACTAATTTTTTTTTCAACGCAAGTGAGATATTTTTATGAAAAGAAAATACTTTCATATTCTAGAATTATAAGTCGGTTCAAACCGGGCGGTGGCATGAGTGTTTTTACTGGTTTTTTACACGTTAAGCTGTAGGTCTAATTAGCCTAAAGTGTGCACAAAACAACTGTAGAGCGACATACCAAACCACGTCAATCCAGAATTATATAATTTTTTGTCCGAAGCAGAACTTAAGTTGTTTCTGTTAATTTATTTACTGAATACGTTTTTATAATTTCTTGTCATCGCTTCTAGCAAATGTAAATAGAACTCGACCTGAAACAATTATTATTTATATTCGATATAATTGATTTAATTTTTGTTATTCGTAGAAAACTTATAGTTCCTTAAACTTTACCACTTATTCTCTTTTATATTTTTCCAAATACTAATACTTGTATCATAGACCAACTCAGTTGTTACTCACGCCTGAATCTTGGGTGGCGCCGTGATTATGAATACTGCTGTGGACATAGACTGAGCTATTCATAAATCAGTCTGAATTTACCTGAAGTCACTTTGTCCCACAATTCTTTTCTGAGAAAATGTCCATGATTGGTTATTGACCTCAAGTGATTCCGAATGTTTAGAATATGGTTAATGAGAGGACAAATTGTCCGTGTGCGGCACGTGTGAATTATAAAAGCACTTCCGTGTTTCAAAAAACCGCATATTAAAATTAATACTGCTCTTGCCGTGTATTGGGTTGCCTGGGAGTTCTAGGAAACCACAGAAAACTGGTGGCGCCGATCAATTCAAATTAACTTTCCCAACACGTGGTGAGACAAGGAAGACTCTGTACTTTTGCATAGGCGTTGGAGACCGCCAAAGTAGCGAAAGTAAGGTCAAATCGTTCATTTTAAGGTTTCGAGGTGGCGCCAGTGTCTATCCAAGCAGGTGCATAATTAACCTACAGCAGCATATGATTCCGTAGATTGCTCCAGCTTATCTCGATATTTAACCCTTTAATAGGAATCTCAAAACTGGTTTGGGATTCAGATATTTGAAAGTTGATATTGCAAATAGATGAGGTATTTATATCTCTCCTAACTACAAAATTTCCCAAATTGAAGTTAAGAAAAAGAAAATGAAATGATTTCCACATTGTGCAATGGCATGAACCATCACTTCCCTAAAATATTCAATGCACGTAACGTTAATTTAATGCAATTTTCATTCTCGACTGATATTAAAACGAATATTTTAAATTAAAAAAATATTGAAAACTGAGGGTTTTTATACAGAAGCATAATTTAAAAAAATAAAAATTATTAAAGTGTTTTAATATCAAAAACTGTAGAGAATTTTTGCTTTATTTTTTTTTCACATAGCATTAAAATAGAAATGATAAAGTGTTCAAAATATATATTCTTTCAAAATCAAGTTTGCTTACAAAAAATTTTGTTATTGAAATGTTTTACAAAACTTCTACTCGTACCTGTGATTAAAATCAATTTGTTGAAATGCCATTATTTGGCTTTTATATAGGCAAAGGGAATGTTTGTATACATGTACAGTGACACACAAGTGTTCCTACACTTCAAAAAATTTGTATCAATACTGGCATAAAAAAGATGTTCAATTTATGTCGTACGAAGGACAATGATGCACATAATAAATTATAAATAGAATGCACGTTATAGTTTACAAGCTTTCAGGCATATGCCCCAAAGTTCCTTGAAGATTAAAAGATCCATCTGAATACGTTGTAAAGCAAACCTCACAGTGACTTTTCTGACTGCAGTGATAATTCGGCATGATCGTATGGTTGCATAAAAGTTCAAATTCATCAATTTGGCGAATTAATCCTAGTCTAGCGAGAAATGTATCATAAAAGTTTTAAAAGCAAAGTGTCATCTTTCATTTTCGAAAACGGTTCACTGTGCAAAAGCTTCTCGCGCTGTGTCCCCGCGTCGACAGAAGTTGCTGAAGACATG